>JANKYF010000004.1:38756386-38770371 GCA_029829435.1 Erythroxylum hondense | reverse complement strand
TCTGGTAGTGAACCTTTATCGTGGGATACGTGTCGGAATGACCTTTGGGCGTCCCGATGTGTACCCTACGATGAGGGGGCGCTACAGTTCATTTAAAATTGACTTCTTCAAAGCCTCCGATATAATAATATGGAAATATATTGACTATTACTTACTAGCTCTGTATTTCTAGAAATGTTATCTATATGTACAATGGAATGCATCACTACAACATCCTTTAGTATCCTCATTAATGGAACTTCTAACTTAATCTTCAAAAATTATAGGAGAATAAGGTAAGGGGATCCAATTTCCCCTTACCTATTCATAATAGCTACGGAAGCTTTATCTAGGATTCTCAACAAACTCATTTCCTACAATGCCATCATAAATGTAGTGAGCTGAGGATCACACATTTGATATTTGCTGAAGATCTTATTATTTTAATTGGTGCTAACATCTAGTCCATTAAATTATTTTGGTATTCTAGAGAGTTTTTCTCATCTTGTTCTTATTTAAAGGTCAATACTAACAAAAGTAACTTGTTCATTTCTTCTAATGTGAGGAAACAATTTAAACTAAGCAGGGGAACTAGAAATATTCAATCTCCACTTTTCAGATATCTTAGCATTCCAATTACAACTATTAAGCCATTAGAGACTACATTCCTATGTTTGAATTAACAAAGCGAGAATCAACTCTTAGTAAAATATGTTTCTTTCCCTTACTTTTAGACTCACTCTAATCAATTTAGTGTTAAATAGTCTCCACGTGCATTCGAGTTCTTATTTAATCTTCCCAAGAGAGTCATCAAGGATATTAAGAGGAGTACCAAGCTTTCTTATAGTCTGAGAAGACAGAAAACTTAAAAGGTGTTAAGGTTAAATAAGAGGAGATTTCTATCCCTAAGTAGATGAGGGGGGTGGAAATTTTACTCATCTCTCTTATACAAAAAGTCCTTTTAAGTAAAAGAATCTAGAGATTACATATTGACAAAGGAGCACTTTAGATTAAATGGGCTAATAAATATTACCTAAAAATCATAAATTCAAGCAATTGGATATAAACAAGGAACATTCCTAGTACTTCTAACAAATGTTGAAATTGAGAAGCCTCTTCTACCCTTAGATCAAGCATAAACTAGGGAATCATGAAAAATTTTGGTTGTAGCAAGACAATTGGAATGACTACATCCCTTTATATTTGATAAATAATCTTATAAACTTAAGGAATATAATTCCTTCTTATGCTAAAGTTGCTTCAATTATATAGCATAGAGATTGGCACTACAACTTTAGAGGCTCCTGTTCACTCTATAATTATCTTCCTCAACTACATCGATTACATATGGAATAAAGAATCATTTGGTTAGCCAACACCAAAAGGTTTTAATGATGAATCATAATTTAAATCTACATATCTACCCTAGAGGAGGTTTCATGGTATGAGAACTTATGGAAACAAACCTTAAATCCTAAAGCCTCTTTAATTAGTTAGATTATTATAAAAAAATAAGATCAAAACCAAGGATAGGTGGTTTGGCTTCTTTGATTATATTTGTCTTATGCAAAAAAAAAAGTAGTAATATAATAATCATCTTTTTCCAATGCAGGTTTTCTAAAGTAATTTGAAATATAATGTTGCATCTTTAATTGGAGTAGCGTCAAGCATGTGAATGGAATAAAGTAGTAGCATAGGTTATTAAAAAGGTTAAGGAACTCAAGAAATTACTCAAACTATTTTCATTTCAACAATTTATACAATATAGAGAGAAAGAAACAACATACTACACAAAAAGGAATATATTAGAAAACACCAACTAGCATATAACACTCTAAACTAGATTAGAGAGCATCATAGCAAACAGAGCACATGGCAATCTCACTCCAGATATGAAGCATAGATGCAATTTTTGAATTTGTAACATGGTTCTCAGTTTTGTACTGAACTTAACTTTGCAAATGGTCCTGCATTGTAGTGGTGTGATAGCTTTTGCTATAGATTAAAAAAAATCTTATTTCAATTTAAACAAAAAGTTTCAACTGAAACTGATTCTTACTAAATGCAAAAATTGATAAGTTTTAGGATGAGTGAAAGCAGAATTTAAGTTGATCCTAAAAGGATAAATTTTATTTAGAATATATTATCTCTTAATATCGAACAGCAAATTTACTTCATTCATAAGCTAACTACTAATTCTAAGTTGTTTTTCAATTATTGAGAAAGAATAGTTTAAGAGAGTGGATTGAAGATTATTAAAAAAATATTAGATTAAGATATATCTGTAACATTTATAAATTTTAGACCCCTTAAAATCTAACTTATAAGATTTTGTTATTATTATGTTGGGGAGTAACGTAATAAAATTAGGATAAATGAGAAATTTATTATTTAAGAAAAAATTAAATGAATGTAAACCTCAATGCACTTTCGAATAGTGAACTTATTATGCTTTGAGCTTTTCTTTAATATCTCTATAGCAAGAAGACTCTTACACCCTTACATAGTTTTTTAAGTTATTGTTTGTAGTAATCTCTCCCATAAAAAATTTTCAGCTTTTAACCATCCTAGGGGTCCTTTTGTATATGAGCTTCCATCGAGGGTAGTATCAACTCCTCCTAGAAGTAGGAACAAATGTGATAAAAGGACTCCTTGAAGCAAGTTATGAAGAAGCCGAGTGTGGCTCCACTAATGTGAGTTTTCAAGCAAAAAAAAAAGACTTCCCATATATATAGAAATCCCTAAAGATTTTGAAAGCAAGGTGGATGAGTACTTTATTGATTATATATTTACTCCCCAATACTTAGTCATTAATGTTAAGATGTGCTTACGATACTAATTTTGGTTCATATTTTGTTTTAGGTATAGGTTATAGGATCGAAAACCAAAATGATTTTAAAACATATCCTTAGAGCCATCCTCCTAATGTTCAATCTTATTTACCTTTGTGGAATAAGAAGGAAATGAATTAGGTTGAAGATGTGATAAAAATGAAAGAAATGAAGTTCCTATATCCTACATGGTCATGTATAGGACCATATAACTCTCTGGAAACGTGCAGGATCATGAAGACATAGCTTCATCCTCTCCTGCAACTTTAAGCTACTAAACAAGTGAGGAAGGGGTTTGAGAAGCATAAAAGTGGGAAGAGCTCTTACTTCTTTGGGATTTATAAGGAACTAACCCTCTTCCTTCCGATTCGAAGGGGATATTGAGGACGAAGGACATGTTTGGGCATCTCTTCATTTTGTACTATTGTTCTCTATCTTTTGGAACTATTTATGTTATTCTTTGTTTAATGCTTTAGGATTTATGCATGAATGATTATTGTTCTCATTCTCAAATAGATTATTCATATATAAACCCAGTGCTAGACTCTAGATTACAATACGTAATTGTTGTAACTCTGATTCATTTGTGGTAAACTAATGATTGTGCATCATTAGGAATAACATAGCATAAGTTAAATGACCCCCCAAGTTTGTGTGGTTGTTTCCTTGAATAACCTGCTTTCTTAGTTCATAATGTAGTTGCCACATTAAATCTAGAGAGTTTATTCTAAGTTTTTTTATAGCTAGGACTAATTAAAGAACTTATTTTGATTAGATGCGACCTAAGGGAAAACTAAGGTTAACAGAGCTTATTGTTAATATATAGTTAATAATTTCAAAGAGAGGTGCAAGAACAACATGACTATTAAGTGTGCTCAATTGAGTGAAGGTTAAGATTAAACCAAGAACAATATTTGATACCCATTTGTCAATTTCATCACTTTTGTACTGATCAATTTGATTTATTTTAAATATTTTAGTTTTAATTTATTTTGTTTACCAAATTCAACCAAACCTTCCCCTTCCCCAAAATCCTAAACACCGATTCATTCATTACAAAAGCTACACACACACACACACACACTGTGGATAAGATCCCTACTCACCACTACTACAAATTTCATTGTGAAGAGTTGGCACTATAGCCTATATATATATATATGATTAGTTTTTATAGTTATTTCTTAATCTTTTCATGTTTATTAGTGATTGTGTATGGTAGTAACAAGATCTCATCATCAAGACCCTATGCAATTTGTCTCGATATCGAAAGGACGCTGTAAAGATTGCAAAGTGAAATCAAAATAACTCCAAAAATGCAATAAGGAATTGAACTTGGGGAATCTATGGCCAAACCAAGAATGTTAAGAAAGTTGGCTTCTTCAAATTTAAGTTAAAGGTCTTTTGTGCATCACTTTTTCAAATTTTAATGAACATCTTAATTTTGAGTTTAAGATTCGCCTAATCCATCTTTTGCCCAATTTTCATGATTTTGCTGGTGAGGATGCTCATAAACATATTTTTCAGTTGAGGATATTCATAAACATCTCAAGGAGCTCAATATGGTCTGTTTTAGTATGAAAACTCTAGGGGTGACAGAAGAGTAGACTATGTTGAGAGCCTTACCATTTTCTTTAAAGGATGCAACAAAGACTACCTTTTTTATTTGTCTATTGGGAGCGTTAGCACATGGATTGAAATAAGCAAGCTTTGTTTAGAGAAATACTTTCCAGTGTTGAAGAAAACAGCTTACAAAAAGAATAAAGCAACATCATGAAGAATCCCTTTATAAGGATTAAGAATGCTTTAAAAAGTTGTATGCCAATCTCCGTCACTATAATATCACAGAACAACTCCTCATCCAATACTTTTACAAAGGATTATTGCATATGAATAAAAGCTTAGTAAATGTAGCAAGTGTGGAGAACTATGTGAAAAGACTCCCATAGAGGCCAAAATTTTGATCAAGCATATGGCAATAAATACTCAACAATTTGGCATTGACAATGATGTTTGTCAGGTAAAGGAGGTAAACAATTCATCTATAGAACATTGTTTAGATGAGCTACAACCGATATTGCCAGACTTATAACCCAAGTTAGAGAGATTACCCAGACTTTAGTTATTGAAAGGAATAGGTAGTAAAACTACTTCCCAAATAGACTGCATGGTGCATAGTAACTTCCACTTAGACCACAATCCTCCTCCTCTACCTCAGGTACATTGTTAGAAGATACAATTAATTCACTTACAACTAACAATTTGTAATTAAAATAGGATGTGCAACATTTAAATAGTGGACTAAATCTAACTTGTAGGAGAGAAGTTCTAGCATTCAAATCCGAAAGAACGAAATGAGCTAAATAGTAGTGGCTATCAACTATTTAGAAGCCCAAAAGGGAGGAAAAATGCCTTCATAACATGAGACAAATATAAAGAATATTAGTGCGACAAATATGAAGAATATTAGTGCAATTAAGAAGGATCTTGAAGAAGAAAAGGATATATCACCTAGTTCAAAGGTAAATGTTGAATCTAAGATTGCTAGTAAAACTAATCCTCCACCTTTCCTTAATAGGATAGTAAAGTCAAACAAGGAGGATAAGGATAAGAAAATCTGTGATACCTTTTAAAAGGTTGAGGTGAATACACCACTTTTAGATGTGAGCAATTAAGTGTCAAGGTATGCATAATTCCTTAGGGAGTTGTGTACTAACAAGTAGATGTTAAGAGTTAACGAAATGATTAAGATGGGTGAAATTATTTTTGGTCTTTAAAAAGAATATACCCCATAAGTATAAGGACCTAGGCATGCTTAACATTCCTTCTAAAATTGGTAACACTAAGGTTAAACAAACCATGTTAGATTTAGGAGCATCAATTAATATTATGCTTTGTTCCATGTATGCTTCTTTAAATTTAGGCCCCTTAAAGAAACTAGTGTTATCAAACAATTAGTTAATCGTAGTAACGCTTACCTAAATGGGATGATTGAGGATGTGTTTATGCAAGTGAATGAACTAATATTCCCTGTTTTATGTGATTGACATGAATAAGGAAACTTCCTATAATCTAATACCTATCTTGCTAGGGAGATCATTTCTTAACGGAGCCCAAACTAAGATACATGTTTGTGAGGGCACCCTCATAATGTAATTTGATGGGGAAGTTACTTATTTCAATATTTTGATGTTAATAAGCACCCCCAAAGAGACCGCTCTATTTTTGTAATTAATGTTTTTTTAATTATAGGAAGATTACGAGTGGAAGTATAGAAATAAATTAGAAGCAATTTCAACTAAAGAAAAGACCAAGCTTTCAATGTCTAGAGAAAAAGCTTTATCATTAGTCAAAAAGTGGTTTCTATATAAATTACATCCTTATTAAGTTGTTACTTTTATGATTAATAATGTCTCTCCCTATAGTGCACTAGAGATTAAGAGTCCAAAAATAGGGAAGATATTGAATATAAGTGGTCGTCGACTCAAACCTTATCATGAAGAAGGTAAGATATAGAAATTGTGATCCTTAGAGATCAAAATTTTGTCATGTGATAAGGAAAACATGGAGTTGAGCCAATGATAATAAATAAAGATGCTACTTAGGAGGCAACTCAAGGGGAGTTTGTTCCTTTTCCTTTACATTTTTCCATATATTGTTTTTGTTGAATGCTAAATTTCTTACATTTAATGTTACACTAGGGATAATGTAAGTTTTAAGTGTGAGGGTAAGGATCTTGTTTAGTATTAGTGTTTTTAAGTTAGTTTGTTTCTTAAGTTCTTTAATTTAAAGAAAAAAAATAAAAAATTCCCTTTTTCTATTGCTTCTATACAGTTATAACTAGAGAGTATAATTAACTAGAAAAATTCATGGCAAGTTTGACATGTATTTTTCTTTTATGATTTGTCAATGTATGTTATCTTTAGAAAAGTGTTGACTACTGGGTAGAGATAAGTCATTAAGATTTTGAGCCTTTTAAGATTGACATATCCATATTAATCTCATTATCTTTTGTTCATGCCTGACCTTCATAACATGTACATCTTGATTTTACTTCGATTTTTGGTTCGAGACCACATTTTTATGGTATGCATTAAAATGAAAATGATTGAGGCTTTTTTTGTTTCACAAGCTATATTAACCAAATAGCCTACCTAATGAGTTTTTTTCTTTTGATAAGACCCCTTGAGCTTTATTAGCCTTTTCTTTTTATGCTAACCACATTACATGCCTTTAACCTAAACAAATGCCTTACCCAAGCCTTAAAGTTAGTGAAGCATTTGTGATTGTTGATGTTAGTAGATGCACAAGAGCATACTTGTGGGGGTGTACTTGTAAGCATGTTGGTTATAATTGATGGAAAGTCATTTTATCTCTTTCAATTTTTCCAAAAAAAAAGGAAAAAGAAAGAAAATAAAAAATAAAAAAAGTATCACGTTGGAAAGTTATTTGTTTTGTAAAGTAATTCATGTTAGTCTTTCCTCCTAAAGTTGTATGGAATGGGTGATTTTATTATAATGTAAATGAGGGAGATGTTGTTTTAAAGGTTCACTCCTTATAGTTACAATGTAATGTTTATCATCAATTTTTGTGACTGATTTCTTCTAATTCCTGATGCTTCATTAGTTTTATGGTATGAAGGCTTGAATCTAAGCTATGAAATACAGTTAATTTTTGAGTGGATTTTAATTTCTTAATATTCTATTGAATGTATTTCATGCTTCACTAGCTTTGATGGTTTTTGAACTACATTATCCAAATACTTCTCACCTTAACCTTTGGCCCTATTATAACCTTTAAAAGTCCTTTAATTCATGATTATGGATGTTAATCTTAGCTGTTGGCCCCTAAATTTATTCTTGATGAATAAGTATGATTTACATTAATTGTGAGGTCTATATGAAAGTTTGTGGAGTTAAATATTATGTTGATGTTAGAAAGATTTTATGATATAGGATTGATTGAATTAAAGTGTTAAGGTTGTAAGAATGTTTAAGGGTGTTTTTGGCAAGACAATTAAGGTTATAAGGAAAGGTAAAATGGACTTTTTGGACTCATTAAGGGTAGAAATGAAAGAAGAAATGTTGTTTTGTTATTTTAAAAAGGGGAAAAACGAAAATAGGAGAGAAAGAAGAGAGATTTTGGTGGTTGAGAGAAAAGAAGAGAGTTAAGCTAGGGTTTCTTCATTTCTTAGCTTTTAAGAGAGACTTTGAAGTGGTTCAAGAAGAGAAAAATGTAGAGGAAGAGAAGAGCTTCCATTTAAGCCAAAGATCTCTTCATTTGGTGAAGAATCAAGGTAAGATCATTTTAAATCTTTTAGATTTTTGGAAGGATTTTAGTTCATAGAGGTTAGAAAATGCATGGGTTTAAGTATTCTAGAATCAATTTTAGTGATTGTGCTTTGTAGGATTTCCAATTGAAAACCCTATTAGGTGGGATTGTTGTTATTGTAGAAGGAAATCAAGAAAGGAAAAAGAAGTAAGAGCAGAGACATTTTGAGCAAGTCTTTAAGCAAGGGAATTAAGGTGGGTTACATGTTTATAATAGAGTTATGAGCCACAAATGCTTTTCCAAGTCAAGAAAATAAAATGATTTCAATTACTTCATAAGTTGTGCATTTATTACTCTTGAATGATTTGAAAAACTTTTATATGTTTGGTATATAAATTTTTTTGATGAATTTTCAAAATGAAGAAGGAAATGTTTTGAAACATTTTATATTATGCCTTGAAACATGTCATGGCATGTTGTATGAATGAAAAGATGTGAAAACATGAAAGTATGAACACATGAGCAAATGATTTGAGCATGAATATGTGCTTTTGTTTAGGCAAGAGAGGAACCCATTTCGTTAGTCATGTGCACATTGACCCATAGCCTTCTCCCTGCTGCCCGCTTGAGACCACGAGATCTTGAGAAATCGGACTCATTTTGTTCACAGTGTAAACTTTGGCTTCTCCGTTTCATTCCACGAAACTCTCATTTGTTTGTGCATTGCATCTTTGAATTGTCAAGTTTGCTGCGTAATTTGAGTGTTCTGTAGTGATGGTTAAATGTACTTTGCTATGTTGAGGTGAGGACATTTATTTTAATTATAAGTCTTGAGCAAAAAGATCAAGAAATTGACTGAGAATTTGAGAACAAAGCGTTTTATAAATTCACTATGACTTCTATAAGATAAATGAACATTTTAATGATTTTCTTATTCATTGTTATAAAATTGTTACCCATGAGCTTTCGAGCTCACCCCCTTTTCATCCCATCTTCAGGTAATAGTTAAGAGATCAAGTGATCAAGAGCCTAAGGGAATTTCTTCAATTGCTTATTTTGTATTTTGAGATGGTTTTATGAAAGCAACAAGTTTGTTTCTTTAAGAACCTTCTGTAATTTGAGAATTTGAAACGATGATGTAATATGACTTGTAATGTCATTAAAGACTTATAAAACTTTATTCTTTTGATGTTAATGAAATATGAATGATGTATGGACGATGTGAGCTGAAATTAGATATACGTGAAGAAGAAATCAACTTGAATTGTTGATTTTGGAGCATGAATCGTTGACATATATGTATATAGATATATATACACACACATATAGATATATATACACACACATAAATGAGATGTTATGTAAAGGAAGATAGGAATTATGACTAATCAGATGTAGTTAAAAGTGATGAGACAAATGAATTGAGATTTGAGAGTTTAATGAAATCATTTTGGTAGCTGAATGCTTATGCTCAAGACATTTCAAGTCTACACAATGCAAAATTTCAAGTCTTCCATGGGGGAAAAATTTGTGCTCTGAATTTAGGGCAAAATCTGGATTGATTTAGGTTGAATTAGACAAAGTTGTCTTCTAGAAAGTTGTAGCTTATCTTTCTAACTTTCTAATGGTATATAGTATGAAATTTTTGAACATCGGAGTCGAAAGTTATGATCCTTATGAGTGGAGATGCTCAGGAGTGTATTCTGCTTCGTCTTAAGTTGACCTTCTACTTTGTCTTAAGCTGATTTTGTTTCGTCTTAGGTTGACCTTCTACTTTGTCTTAAATTGACTCTACTTCGTCTTAGGTTGACTTTTTGCTTCGTCTTAAGTTAAATTGCTTCGTTTTAGGTTGACCTTCTAGTTCATCTTAAGTTGACTCTGCTTCATCTTAGGTTGACCTTCTGCTTCATCTTAAGTTGATTATGCTTCATCTTAAGTTGATCATCTGCTTCTTCTTAGGTTGACCAAAACATCTTCTTATGTTGATTGAAACTTCTTTTGGTTACTATTCATCTGACCTTATCGTTTGGTCCAAATTTGACCCTCTAGACGATTGAATTTATCTTCTAGGTCTTTGTGAAAGCTGTAGATCTTGAATTTCTTTTTCGAACCATCTAAATAACACCTTAATCTGACTTCTATAGGAAAAATTATGACAATTTTCCCAATTCGTCTGACCATTCGTCTGGTTTCATCTGATTCTTTCATCTAGTCCCATTTTTGACCCTATAAATGATTGAATTTGTCTTCAATGTCTTATGAAAATTGTAGATCTTAAAATTTTCTTTTGAATCATCTAAAGAACACCTTAATCTGATATCTGGAAAGAAAGTTATGCAATTTGTCCCGAACCAGGTTCAATATGATTAAGGACGGAACCTTGTTTGATTCCTTCAGCCTAATCTTTGTTATCCAACCTTTAAACGAAGGGATCCTTGAGATAATAGATTCCTAATCACATTGTGCTATCTCTCCACAAAAAAACTTGGCAACTTTCCGAATTGATTGGAAAAAGGTTTGATTGAAGGAAAGTGAGGGAAGTTGTTGGAATAGTATGAACTGATATTATTTTATGGAACATGCTTTAACATTTTGAATATATATCTGGATCTGTAGGGTTCCAATTGAGATGATTTTTAATGTGGAGTAAATTAGAGACATAGGGAAACAAATTTTTCTGAAGAAGTCAAATCGTGATTCCAATTTGAGATTTTCCAAAGATCTGTTCTAAAGTTGAAGAAATGTGTTTGCTCACATTTTATGGTGTCGAATGTTGGGCTTCAAAATCGGGGTCCAACATTAATGGTGGAGAATTGAAATGATATGCAAATTCATGGAATGACTTGATCATGAATGTTATTTAAGTGTGCATCGTGAGTGGTATTTGAGTGTACTTATAGATTTATCTTATTTTTAAACACATCTTGTCAAAGTCCACCTCTAAATTGCTCTGTTTCTAAAAGGAATAATTATTTATTGATCATAAGTAAAAGCATTTAATGTTTAGTTCTTGCCATGGTTTTAAAATTTATTCCTCTTTTCTTATGACTATCTATTATTAGGAGAAGTATAAAAAAGGAGGAAGTATTTACGTTCAAAAGCCAAGTGTGGGGGAAATAGATGAGTGCTCTATTAATTATATATTTACTCCCTAATACTTAGTGATTAAACTTATGACATGCTTAAGATACTTGTTTTGGTTCATATGTTGTTTTAGGTACAAGTTAGAGGAACAAGAACTGAAATGAGATAAAAGCATATCCTTAGAGCCATCCTCTTAATGTTCAATATTGTTTGCCTTTTCAAAATAAGAAGGAAAATAAAGTTCTTGCAACCAAAACATCTATGTATAAAACATTGTAACTCTCTAGAAACATGTAGGATTGCGAAGACATAGCTTTAGTCTCCCTTGTAGCTTACATGATTAGCTAAATCCATGTGTAACACATTACCACCATCAATGTTTGTGAATTGTGGAAAAATAACATACACGATTAGTCACATAGCCATATAGTTGACCATATATCTCCCAGAACCTAATTTTTACTATAAAAGGATGTTTAAGTGGCCAAATAAGGGAGGAAGTAGTTTGAAAAGCTCGAAAGTGGGCAAAAATCTTTCTTCTTTGGGATCTATAAGGAACTAACCATCTTCCTTTTGGTTCGAAGGGGATATAGAAACCAAAGAACACATTTAGGCATCTCTTCATCTTGTAGTATTGTTTTCCCTCTTTTGGAATTGTTTGTGTTATTCTTTGTTTAATTTTTTGGGATTTATATATGAGCGATTAATGTTCTCATTCTCAAATAGATTATTCATGTATGAACTCATTGCTAGAATCTAGATTACAATATTTAATCAATGTAACTCTGATTCATTTATGATAAAATAATGGTTGTACATCACTAGGAATAACATAGCATAGGTTAATAGCCCAATCTTGTGTGGTTGTTGACTAGATTAACCTAATTTCCTAGTTTATAATGTAGTTGTCACACTAAATTTGGAGAGCTTATTCTAGGTTGTTCAATTGCTACTCCTAATTAAAGAACTTATTTTGATTAGAGACAACCTAATGGAAAACTAGGATTAACATAGCTTATTGTTAAGCTATGGTTAATAGTTTCAAAGATAGGTACAAGAACAATATAACTATTAACTGTGCTCAATCATGTAAAGGTTGAGATTAAACCATGAACTAAATTTGAAACTTATTTCTCAATTCCATCACAATTTAATTTTACTTTATTTTATTAACCAAATTCAACTAAACCCCTCATCCAAAATCCTAAACACTAATTTATTCATTACAAAAGATGCACACACACTCTCTTCGTGGATACGATTCTAACTCACAACTACTACGAATTTAGCCGTATAGAGTTAGGTTTTATTTTTTAATGTGTCTAACACATATAGAGTTAATATGGAAGGCAAGAATATCTCAAGGAATGACTCCCTAATAGATCTTATAGAAATGCAGTGGTTTTTGTGCCTACTGGTTGACCTATTTTGAGATAGTCAATATTATAATATACTGCAAGTGCATGATATAACTGTAGTTAGTACCAGCAAGTACGAGTTGATCCCATGAAGACTATGAATATGAGTAATTATTCTTCCCCTATTATCTGGCCTACAGATTGATTTTAGATTTTTTTAAAAAAGAAAATAAAACTAAACAATTAAAGAAATAGGAAATGATAATGAGTGCAAACATAGTGGAATTCATTTAGAAATCTATTGGTTGAGTCTACTAACAACTAATCCTAAGGTCTCTAACCGAATTACTCAGGTTAAATCTTATAGGATTGTGTTACCAATTTATTAGTCCCTCTATTAGGTTTGACCCTAATTTGGAAGATTTATGTCACCCTATCTCTAAGGTTGCAATAAACTCCTTTTAATTATAGTAGATCTATTCACACTAGGATTTCTCAATCTCTACGTATGAAATCAGATTATAAATTAATATTCTCGAGTTATTAGAACATAAATAAAAATGTGTAATTAGATCATAATATATCAAACAATCAATTGCATTAATAAAAGAATTGAATTATATCAACGTATTAACATAAAGTTCATCTAACATAAATGCTAACTGGATGCTTAGTTACACATTTTTTAACACGAAATCAAACATACAATGAAAGAAAAACGAATAAAAGACAATGGAATCATAATTCTAAATCTCCTTGATTGTCTTCTATCTAATGTTCTTGACATGTAGAGGCTTAATCTTGTATTTTGATAGATCTTTCGATGAAATCTTTGTATTTTCCACTTCTTTGGAACAAAATCGCACCTAGAGAATGAGTCCCACTTTTAGAAATCGCCTCCCAATGTCTCCTCCTCCTATTTGCCTCTAAAATGTCAACTTTATATGAAAATTTAGATTTTTGGGCTATGTACGATCTCTTACATGGTCGTGCATCGGACCATGCATAATCAGAATTCGTCAAGTATCAAGAAAATGCTACAATCGTGCACTCCTTCGAGATTGTTGATTCTTTATTTTACACTACGTTTTCATCCACATTCTTCTCCTTTAAGTTCATGAAGGCAATTATATTCTGTAAACGTACTTAAAAAAAATTAAGTACCAAATATATACCAAAAGTATAAAATATCAAACAAAAATACATTAAATATGGGGTAATAATATATTCAATTAACCATCTATCAAATATCCCCACACTTAAGTTTTTGCTTGTCCTCAAGCAAACTATAAGCAAAACTATAAATTTCACAACATCAATCCATCATCAATTTCAATCTATCGATTCACACTATACATCATCACAAGGACGGAGCACTTGCCCACACTGCATCTGAAAAGTTTTCATTTAAAATTATTATTTTAAATTTAAATTTTATATAAAAATAAAATAAAATTTTGCC
>JANKYF010000004.1:38695742-38707981 GCA_029829435.1 Erythroxylum hondense | reverse complement strand
AATAAAAAATTGTTTATGTAGGGGGAGAGGTATTTTTGAAATTTCTTTATATGTTTTGTTTTTGTTTTTAGGACAAAAATTCTTATACCACAGTCTTAAAAGGAACAAAAAATTTATGTCCTTGTACTCTAAAGAAGGAACAAAAATAAGTGAGGATAGCAAGCAAATATTACAAGGCACAGAACTTTTATGTTCTTATCATCTATCCTCACCCATGAGGAGGGCAACCAATCACTACGAAAATTTTAAAAAGCGAATCGGACATAGTCTTGTGTATATATTGATTGGAGAAGAATGATTAGAAATATGTTTTGATCCTCAAGAAATCTTCAAAGAACAAATATACCGTGGTCAAACTCTTCGAAAGGGAAGCAGCAAACTAGGTTGTCTAAACCAATGCTTTCTCTAAGTTCCAGAAAATTTTATCCTTCAAGTTTACTCTGCAGTTTTCTAGTTTTAACACGTGGTCCTCCAATTTCTCGCTTTCTCATTTTAATCCTCCAATTTTCTCACACTTACTGATTAATCCATAACTTTCTTTTATGTTCGAATGAATCATTCAACTTTCTCTTATTTATGTATCTGTCTCCCAAATTTTATATATTTACATCTCAATCTACCACCTTTTTATAATTTGATATTGATGTATTTTTCATATTTTCAACCAAAGCTCCGTCCGTTTTCACTTTAGCTCCAAATTCCCAAAGGATAAAAGTGAATTCTGACGATCCATCACCATACTCGTAAACAAGTCAAAACTATAGGTTGTAGGCTCAAAATATGCGAAGTTTTCTAAAAGGAATGAAATTCTTCAATGATATTTTTTAATGGTGAGCTGAAGTTGCCAACCCAACATTCAAGCGAGACAAAGGATAAGTTCACAAAATTATTGGAAGGATGGGAAAGCAAGAATTATTATATCACCTTTTGGTTCACTAACACATACATACCTTCTAGCTATAATCATTTTGGTCGGTGTGACATTAATTACGAAACAAGTTCGGGATATATAAAGATACACTACCTCTAATCTCGCTCATCCTTTTGGTTCACTAACACATACATACCTGCTAGGTGTGACATTAATTACGAAACAAGTTTGGAATATATAAAGATACACTACCTCTAATCTCGCTCATCTAAAATAGGCACGTGACGAGTTTATGACTGATTTTTTTTGGAAAAAATAGAACTTATTTGTCCAATTTGATCCCGAGTTGTTGTGAGAAAGTAAAAAACATTGACATCTGAAAAAATCAAATTAAACTGCACTGACAATGTTTTTCACCATCTCCCTCGCTCCTTTTGTTGTTAACAGATATCATTTTCATTGAAGTGCCCTTTTCTTTTTAGTTATGTATATATGTACACACACAAAGGTCATACTTACTCTAATGCAATGTCGCTTCAAGCATTCCATCCACATGAATGGATTAGCGTTTGTGTGATGCTTAATGAAGACAATTAGGAGCAACTATAGACATACGAAACCACTTTGGAAAAAAGCTCCTCAATTTTGATAATGGATGGGAGAGAGAGGAGTTGCATTATGGTAATACCAAAGACGGGATGTTAATACCATTAGAGTATCTTCACAGTGAGAATGAGAACGACAGATGAACTGACAACAGGAATGAGAAATGGCATTTGGGAGAGGCTAAAATTGTACAAAAAAATGAACCTGGGATGCTCCGAGAATCAAGCCACCAGATAGCGGTTGCGAATTACGGATTATGCTCGGGTACGACGCAACCAAGTGAGTTCCAAATTCTACCAAGTCAAGGCTTCCATGTTGCGTCGGTTTAGGAAATAGCCTTAAATGGTTTGGGCTTAGTCCATCTCCTATACCAACCTAATAGGCCTTGATGACATATGTATCTGAGCTACACTCCTTGTAATCTTGTCCATAATATATATTCTTTTTAATTTCTAAAGGGCAAAAAAAAAAAAAAAGGTGTTAGGGGTTTACATTAACCACCAATCTTGATAAAGGGATGACAAGGACGATATGGTGGCAAGTATAGGAAGTTGATGATTCCATTTTCACTTTTCAAACTTGGTTCATTCATAATCCATGCGTAGTGAAGAGGTGGAGTGCTTTTGGCTTTAGATATGCAAATAACATGAACTAGCCTTTTTATTTTCAGTGTTTCTCTTTCAAGTTTCAGCCATTTCCAAGTCAAGTGGGGTCATTGAAGTTCCCAAAAGTTAAACCAACAAAAATTGTTCGTTGTCACATGTATATATTTATAGTTGAATAGTGGTTCATGCCTTCCTTTCTTTTAGGGATATAATTCTTACCTTGACAACAAAGCAAAACAATAAAAAGAAACGAAATTGACGCAATCCATAGTAAGAACCAGAAACAAGTGCCTGTTTGGATTTTGGAGGCCGCCCAAGTGAAAAAGTTGTGCCCTAATCAATGGGTTTTTTATTTCATAGGTTGTGGGCCTTCCGAGAAAGAAAATTAGAGATAAAGTTATTTTCTGAAATATAAAAAGACGAGATTGATTGGCGGGACAAAGCGTGTCTTCCCGTTTCGCTGTTTCTTTTTCCTTCCTGTAATAGGAATAGGCTCTCTTAATTGTCAAAAAGTAAATAGAAAGAAAAACAAGTTGGGCATAATAACTTTTTTTGACATTCCCAGAAAGAGAAGGCAGGAGTGGAGGTTGGAAGATGGGGTTTGAGTCTCATTGACAACATTATGTTTATGTGCTCGCAAAATGATGCTCATTGGTTGATGTGTCAGTGTCAGGCATGTAGTTGGGTTTGTGCAGAGCGTCGACGTGACCTTGAATTCTATCCATCAATATTTGTTAATTATTCGATCCAATATCACAAACAAACAGTGAAGTTATGGGGTTCTCTTTCTTTGGGATTATTATATTGAAAGCTAAATGGAGAACAATATTTATAGATGTATGTGACCACATGAGCTGTGGACATGGACCATACCATTATATATCATTTTCATAGGACAGGAGAGGAAAGGAGAGGAGACACATAGTAAGTTGTGTGTATATGGTCTCCTCCAAAAAAACTCGTTAATGAGTGTTGAATGAAGGTTTATTTGATTTCCTGTCATGTTCGTGCATGGGACCCACGCATTATTAGGCAATGGGCCTCCAAAGCTTCGTGTGGATTAATGGGGAAAAAAAAAAAAAAGAAAAGCAAATTGTTTCAATTACATAGGTGCCAATCTGGACAACTCTCTTTCCTTGATGTCAAATATTATTTAAGAATTCCAATCTTTCAAGAAACGAAAGCGAGATAAATTAATAAAAATGAATGGCATATATTTAAATAATATGTACATCGAAGATGTGGTCATATCTATAGACTTTCAAACCAATTGTCAACTTCAACGAAATAAAATAACTTTGCCTAGACCCTAGAGTGCTCCTTGTAAGCAACTATAGGATATTATTATTATGCATTTATCGGTGGTAATGGAAGGGCCAATTGTATTTAGGCATTTCATCGAAGTGGACCTGTTTATTTTTTACAAAGAGTGCTTTTCTTGTTCTCTGAAATCAAACCCACATATGTAGACCCACAAATCCAGAAAACCATCCAAAGAAAACGTGGTAAGATCATTATTTCTTTTTCTGGTTGGCACAGATATACAAAGATGATATTCTTTTCAAACGGCATTACTGGAGGCTGTTATGGTTTACCAAAAAAAAAAGAGCAAACTAACAAATCCATATGCCCATAGATAAATGGATTAATTGAATTTCCTTTTTTTCATAAATCGGATTCACATGTTTTGGAGGGCATGCCGGTCATAAAGGGACATAGGGTCTGATCTACCGGAAAGGGGCTCAAACAAGATCTTCCTATTATTTTGTGTTTCCTTCTCCTATTAAATGCCAACTTTGGATTTTTTTTGTACTTGACATATGTGGGACCCTACCTCTTAATAAAATTCTCTTCTTCATTTTTCTGGCCCACTAGGTGGAGAGGAGAGAATTTGTTTTGAAGGTGACTTGGAAACAACTTGCCAGTACGCCTTTTTCTCTTTGGATCTCCTTTTCTAGATAATGACCATTACTGTTGCTTCCCTCCTCATCAAGAGACCATTATCGGAGTCGAGTCGACTATGGAGGCCTGGCCACTTCCTTACAAAATCTTAAAAAGTCATTATGTTTCAGGATTTGAGAATATATTTCAGTAAAAGCTTTAAGCATTTCCACATTAGGACACAAAGCGGGAAGAAATTTAAAGGGCACTATTAATTGGCATGCTTATACTAATTAAACTTTTTACTCTACTTTTGTAGTTCATAAAACAAATTGAATTTCCGCGTGGCCAGAATAAAGAATTTTGGATTTGGCAGAAAATATAGATGGAATCGGCTGCATGTGATTAGATAAAGAGAAGCACATAAACTTTTGCGACGTTTAAGTTTTTCAGATGGTAAAAAAGAGAGTAACATGTTAAAGTCTCAAGTCAACTGTTTATAGATTGGAAATGAATGTCGGGCATAGGGGTAACTTGACAGGGAAAAAATAAATGCAAATAAAGGCAGAGACAGACGTGAGAAGCTAATAATAGTCCATGTCCAACTTTACTTTTGCCTCCTCAATCAAATTAAAGGAGTAACGCAGTACCCCGGCTCCCCACTTCATTAATTCATTGCACTATGACTAACAGCGTCCCTAGTACGCTCCTCCGCTTCATTCTTTTCAATTTTCACATTTCTACAATTTCACGCCACGCCACCCGTTGGACATCACTTCATATATAATAAATGATAACGACTAGAAGAGAAGACGTCAAAGGTGATTCACAGGCCGAGTGTCTGCCGTATTATTGCTGTGTTTACTTTTCGCTTTTCTTTTGTCAGTTTTGGCGGTGTGTTAAAATTCAACTACCCCTCAAGCTCTTACTTTTACTTTCTTTTCTTTACTTGTGAAAAATTTCTCCACCAGTTTTTATTTTTTAAAGAAGTTGTTTAAAAAACTAGCAATTAACATATCAAAAATCATAGAGACAGAAAGATACGGGTGAGTGCCGCTGCAGAATAACAGCGACATTTGCGCGAGTACTACGTGTCAGCTTTTCTCCTCCATCACTCTCCACTTGGCGCGTGGAAGCACCGTCCAATATCCGTCCGGTTGGTGTGCTGCCTAATCCTGTGAACAACCGGAACCAACCCTCGCGCTTCTTTTATTTCCCAAACTTCAGAAAAGCAAACTTACATTGACAAGACATCAACATAGTATATGCACTTCACCGTCCCAAGCAAAAGAAATCATTTAACTATGTACCATATAGACTATTAATGGCGAAAATTAAAACTGAGATGAAGCAAAAGATGGAGGTGCCTGCAAAGCACCCAATGCCTCTCATCAACAAGATTGGAATACCTTTTTTAAAAAAAAGGCATGAAATCACAATGATGATGGTCATATGCACAATGCACAACGGGGATAAATAAAAAATAATGGAATGAATGAATAAACAGGGATAAAGAGAGAAGATTACTTTTTTAAATATCAAAATAAACTTTTTCTGGACAACAGGATGAGGCTTTACCAACATATATATATATATTTATTTTTCTTTCTTTTATCTGCCGTTAATGGGGGTGACGGTGAATGATCACTCTCATGACATGTTAACGTGAAAACTACCATTCTTGGTGGTTTTACAGATGGGGCAAATATTGAGATTAGACCCACACGCTGTACACAAGCACAAATGCCTGCAAGGCAAGAGCAACACACATGCCTCCTCATCCCTACAATTTCTACACACACTGTTAACACCAGTTTTACCCTTATCCTGCGCACCCCTATTCCCTAACCTCCACCTCTCTGCAGACTCATCGCTGCTGTCGCAGCATGATTGTGCGTCTTCCATGACAGCTGCCGCCTCCTCCTCCTCCTCTAATCTTGCGCCTCGGGTGCGCTCGTCCTTAACCTGCGCTGAAAGCACTTGTTCGAGGTTGCTCCTCAGAGCATTGGCTGTTGCCTCGTTGCTCTGTGCCAAGTCTCTCCATATTTGGTTCTCTACGCACAACGACTTAACCCTTTCTTCCAGTGCCCAATTCAGTTTACCAATCTTCTCAATCTCTTCCTCCTTCGCTTTTAATCTCTTCATTATTCCTTCCTCTATTGCCTCCATTATCCTACTCGCTTGCCTCTTTCTCTTGTCTTCCATCTCTATCCTCACTTTCTCCATCTAACAACCCAAAGCACAATAACATGTTGAATTAACCAAAAAAAAAAACAGACACACAGAAATTTAGTCATTTCATAAATTAACGTAACTTACATGTTGATAAATTAGGTGGTCGACGTCGAGTTGGTGCTGTTGGATCTCGAGAGAGAGGTCTTCTCCGAGAAAGGAGAAGGGTGCGCAAGTCTTGGTCGATTGCGGAGTGGGGTATGCAAGGGGAGGATTGAAGCTGTCTCTTGAACGCTTTCTTTGTGCAGGAACACTGTAGGTTAGGCCACTCTCTGATTTAATTGATGTTTTGTGAGGGACAGACTCTGTAATTACAGAACTATACATGGTAGGGAGGAAAGTCTCCGTCGTCGTAGTAGTTCCCGATAATGGGACACCATATCCCATCTGGGGACTGTAGATGTTTGCGTTAGCTTCCATGGAGTTCATCATTTCTCTGCAAATTCATAACCAGAATCCATAAACGTCAGGACTAATGAAGAAAAACTGAGATAAGCGAAGAAAAGTAGAAGAAGAGAAAGAGTAGGAATGTAATACCTATTGCCAAGTAACTGAGGAGGGAAGAGATTGAGATGTCTAGCTTCAACAGCCATGTAAAACACTTAAATGAAAGCTTAGATCCCGTTTCCTTTCTTCGTAAAAAATCTAGTACTCTTGAACCCCTTATATGTTGTTGTGATATGTGGTTTTGAGAGTGAGAAATGAAAGAGGGGGGGAAGGGAAGGGAAGGGAAGCGAAGAGAGGTAAGTCAGGATGGTGTCTGACGGAAATGTCTAAAAAGGCATGCAAATGCAAACAGAGGTGACAAAGGACGTGAAGTGGGGCTTATTTAGGGATTGGGTGGTCTACAAAGCGAGTCAAATCTAACATTTATTAATGGAGTTGTATAATTATCTTTTTTGATGGGTACGGTTATTTGGTGTATCTTGGGATTCGGTTACCAGAAAAGCCCCATTCTCCAGGTTGACTCAGTTTCTGTAGCCAACAAAAATCATGGCCACTCCGTTGTTTCAGCTTATTTATCAAGGGACAAATTCGGGATATCATTTTGATTGGTTCTTCCTTTCTAATTGTTTTCTCGTTTCAGCTTTTAATTTTTCACATTAATATTAACTGACAGAGAGCAGAACATCTGCGTCTGCCACGTAATACTAGCCGACAGGGGCCTACCTTGAACTGCCAAGTGGGCACAAACAACAAAGTGGTATTGTGGGGCCAACTGAAATACACGTGTGGGACAAGGTTACGGAACCTGAAAGAATAGGATAAGACAAAATAAAAGAAAATGAAATAGAAAAGAAGCCAAAAATCATTAGCCGACATGGAAGCGGCGGGACCCACTGTAAATTAGGTTTAAAATAGAGGCGGCCGTTGACAGAAGAGTAGGGTGAAGGGGAGCTAGGACTAGGAGCCTTTTGGCAGTTTCTGTTTATTACTTTATTTTGGTCTAGTCTCTATCTCCGGTCCTTGCTTTTCTTTTTTCTTCTCTCTTGGCCTTGGCGCGGGGCCTAATAGATATTGGGAGGAACGTACGTTGCAGCCAACGCAGATTTACTTGGGTAGAAAGAGCTGTTGGTGAATAAATGTTTGATGTTGGACTTGTGGAGAAGCTAACTAGCTAATGTAATCGTAAATTTGCGTGCTTGAAAGTTGAAAATGCTCAACACTCCTCCAAATTTTCGCAGCCTCATTTTATTCTTTTCCTTCAGTTAAGGGTATAATTTTCATTCCCATCAACACCACCAAAGATTGAAAGTGATCTTGCCGTGCCCAATCTACTCCTTAACAACGTTCAGAACAAGGATTCATTCCATAATTCTTCAAAAAAGCGGGCATAAATTTTGTTACTTTTATTACGACCATGGAACAAAGATAAATTAAATCCACGTGTCAATTAATGAAGTCTTGCCAGGCCCACACGAAATTTAACATATCATTTGCATATATATGTTGTGAAAAATATAAGATGCAACTAAATTCTGACTGTTGATTAATAATTGCTCGTGGCCTTGAATACTATTTAATTCAATAGTTCGAAATAATACTCGAGTCTTCTTCGTCTGTTCCTTTCTGAACTCGTTTGCCATCTCCACAACATCTATGTAGATATTTGTTTCAACATTATTTTGTCCTACGGAGAGAATGTCAAGGATAATAAATTAATTCTTTTAAAAATTATAATCTAAATCAATTTTTTAATTAATTTAGTTAATTGAGTATACTTTTATCGTAACACCTAGATGATTTCTTTCTATTCCACCTTTTTTTTTCTTTTAAAGCTTCATTAATCTCTCCTTTTATCTTTAGTTGCTTGTTTTTTTTTTGTCTTTTATTGATCGCCTCTTCTTTTTTTTTTTGAGCTCCATGCCCTCTCTCTTCATCTTTTTTTTGTTACTTTTCCATCACTTCAAAGAAAACAAAAGAGTGGAACATAAACCGTCAACCACAATGTTTATATCTATCGTAACCTCCACTTCAAAGACTAACATTTGCTGCTTCACGACCATAACAAATAGTTATTCCGATTTGGATGAAGACCTACAACCTTAAGGACTTCATCTTCAACATATAACTTCCTCTCTCAACCTCAACTCGATCTTCGCTGTTGTAGGGTTCCCCAAAAGAGACCCTAAGAAAATCAATCATACTCTAGAGAGTATCGAAATAAGTTAGATCAAGCACAAGAAGACCAAAAAGTTAGTTGCCTTTTTTAGAACAATTGGTGATAGTGTTTGTAGTGATTGATCCTTTTTTTAAGCTATTATGAAGAGTGATGGAAATTAAGTTGTCTTTAATCTTTTGAGTTTGACAAAGCGAACTAATAATGTGAACAAGGAAGATAAAGCTTTAAGACGTATTTAGTGGGGCTGGGAGAGAAGTGATTACGCATATAGAGTTAAATCAAAATAAAGGACCATATAATAGTTTGATTCGAGTTAAGATTGAAGAAGACTTAGATATGAACAAGCCTCCAATATGGCTGTGTACCAACTCGTATAACTTATTAGACAACTTGGTGGGGAGATAGGTCTCCAGCATGGAATAATCCAAATTGTGTCTATAGTCTCCGGAATAACCCAGATTGTGTCTATCTTCAAAGTTACAACCATATCTACTGTATCCAATTACAAATGTGGCTAAGATTGTGTACTAATTCCTAAAGTTATAATTAGATCCGTAGACTCCAATTATAGGCTTGTACTAAATTATGTTCAAATTTTCAAAGATACAAAAGGATCCACAATTTTAGATATGAGCGTATCCTCAATTGTACCTAAGGGCGTTAAAATATTCGTAGTTAATACAACTTGACCCACAACTATGGCCTAGACTGTGCCTAATTGAAACCCTAGTTTCATTTAAGTTTAAAAACCTTAGCTTTATGTTATAGTATGTAAAGGATGTTTCTTTTCAAGTATGGAGACATCTTAATTATTAATGCATTTTGTAAGAGTTTTCTCTTAGTTCTTAAAAGAACTTTTCAAACTTATCAAGCTATTTACCTTTGGTGTTCAAAGCCTCTTATAATCTTCATTCTAGTTCTTTATAATGGCTGGTCAAGATCCTTTTATACCTTTGCTTTAGGATTTTATATAATCATTAGGTCAAAATTATATTCTTAATCTAATTTTAACTTACTTAAAACTCGATTACAAATTAAATATATTGGATTTCAAGGTCTCATCCTTTTGGTTTGCATCAATTTGGTATCAAAGCTTTAGTTATAAAACTAGGCTATATCTATCTTTTAGTTTTCTTATTTATTGTCTTTGTTTCTTATTTCTTATTTCTTGTTTCTTGATTTCTTCCTTATTTTCTTTTTATATTCTTTCTTATTTTTGTATCCATTCATTCCTACATTTTTCATGTCTTCTTTTTCGTTCAATATCTTTCGGAGCCTATAAAAAGGGAAACAAAGAATGTTTTGTCAAAAAAAAGAAAAAAAATGAATCAATCAACAATTGATAGGAAAAGAATATTTCTATCATTATTTCCCTAAGTTAAGATTGAAGAAGACTTAGATATGAACAAGCCTCCAATACAATCAAATTCTTCTATTCATGCCTTTGAGTGTTTGATTCTGAATTAGGATTCAACATTACTACAATGCTCAACGCATGATAAGAAATAGATTGTTGAGTAAAAATAGTTAATCCAAGTTTATACAAATATTTTGTATGTGTTAGATCAAGAAAAACTTATGCTTAACATAAATAACAATAATACAAAGTTAGGTAACTAAGATTATCTTTTTATTTCATATTGATTAAATCAATATAATAAGAATCATAAAGTTTTAAACAATGGTGCATTTATCCTTTAATTATGAATCGTATGAAACTTGTAATACTTTTCAAATTGAAGGATCACCAAATCAACATTTGATGAAGTGACGATTATGGTATTCCATTGGCGAATCTTATACATATGTAATAATAATTTATAAAAGGATGGATACTTTCATTTTATTATATGTAATAATGACTTTAGATATTAGAGTCACATGCACTAAATGGAATATTGATTTAAATTTTTAAAAAGTTCAAAGTATTTAAACACAAATAGAAATTTAGCATTGCAAATGTCAAAGCACTTTAATGAGAAAGATGAGGTCAAATTTAAGTTTTCTTGGATATCTATAAGGAACAAGATTCTCCATTGAATAACTTTATAACTAAAATCCATTACAATATGAATTTATATAAGGTGGAAATATAATATAAGATATTATACGATGTAATGTTTATTTCTCTATACTTATAGCTAGTACAACAATTTGCCTTTGAAAGTTTTAATTAAATCAATTAGCAAGATTTCATATTAGATATGAAATGGTCGGACTTGAAATGAGTTACAATTAATGATTTTTGGATGTGATACTTGGTTAAAGCATATATTATACAATAAGTTTATAATTAAATTAGATAACAAAAAGTATAAGATTTGTAAAGGTTGGATGAGATCTTATAAACTCCATTGGATACAATGTTTATTTCAATGCATATTTATAAGATGATGGTTCTTAAAATAGTATATTCAAATGGAGCTAGTACCTTTGTTGAAACATTTGATGTATAGTCGAAAGGTTATAAGATATTAGAAATTTCACTTTCATGATGAATTTAAAGAATTTTTTAAAAGTTGATTGTGAATTTATTAAGTAAACAAAAATGTTAGTGGGAGTATAGTTGTCCTCTTTAGTGGGATAATGCAATGGCACATTACTCATAGAGAATAACAATCCATATTTTCAGCTGTTAAAGATATGATAGTCCAAGAGCAATTCTTATTAACTATAAAAGGTAACAAATTAATTCTAAAAATTACATCTATAAACATAAATATGAAAGTTGTGTACCTGTTCTAGTCACATAGATAATGTACTAAAAGTATTTAGTGTTTGAGATATCTGATGCTTATCAAGTATTAAGGATATTTATTATTCTATGTATGAGTTGATATTTAAGTTCAAAGATATATAGGTATTAACTTTAGTTTGACATAAGTAAGTCCTAATTACAGTATATTTATCTTAAAATAACATTACTTTAAGTTAAAAAGGTTCTAGTGGGGCATCAATTTCGAACCAAAATAGATATTTTATTTAGTAGAAATGATTATTTAGACCAATAAGTTCTTTAATTAACTTATTATAGTTCCTTGCATTATTGAAATAGTAGTGTAATTAAAAAATTTAGTGTCATTAGGTGTGTGCAAGGAGCTAAGGTCTTATCAAAGATCAAAGTATGTATTTAGAAAGTTTCTCTTAATTATGATGATAATTAAGGTGAATATTGTAAGAATTAAATTAATACTCACTAAAGAGATTCTTGTAGATTTCTATCACTAAACCACTATCTTAGCAATAGCATGATCACTATATGTTGATATGATGTATGATACTTAAGCGATTAAGTTAGTACAAGTGAGAAATTATTTATCTATACTCTATAATTAATTTGTTTTAGTTTTTATGAAATAAATAATTAAAATCATTATTTATTTATTTATGCACCTTTGTTTAATTAACTAACTTATAAGAT
>JANKYF010000004.1:38633757-38645080 GCA_029829435.1 Erythroxylum hondense | reverse complement strand
CATGTATCATTTCTTTGGATTGCACCAATTTCTTCATTCATTGCTTTTTCCCACTTTTTGTCTCCAGCAGCTTCTTCGTATGTCACTGGATCACATGCAGCCATTAGACAAAACAACGAATAGTCAAATGATTCTATTCGTTCAGTAGTATCATAGAGATCACTAAGATTTCTTGTTTTAATTGGTGCTCCCCCTGAATTGCTGCTGCTACTGCTTGACGTTGATGGTGTTGAAGCAGGTATTGTTGGTGTAGGACTTTGTGGAGGAGATTGATCATCATCTTGTTGTGCTTGTATATCCATGCCAGCATCATCCTCGTCATCAAAGAACATACCTTGAATGTTCCTTTCTTCTCTACTCCACTTCCAATAATCAACTTCATCGAACTCAACATCTCTCGAGATGATCACCTTCTTGATTAAGGGGTTGGACAATTTATATGCTTTGCTTCTATTGTCGTAGCCAATGAAAATGCATTTCTCCCCTTTATCATCCAACTTCTTTCTTTTTTGGTCAGGAATATGGGCATATGCAATGCACCCAAATATCCTGAGATGTCCAACACTTGGTTAGCTTCCACTCCACGTTTCATTAGGTGTCATAAATTTAATGCTTTTTGTTGGACACCGATTCAGCAACTAGACTACACATACCACAGCTTCAGCCCATAAATTCTTTGGCAAATGCTTTTCTTTCAACATGCTCCTTACCATATCAATAATTCTACGATTCTTTCTTTTAGCTACACCATTTTGTTGTGGTGTATATTTTGTTGTCAGCTGATAAATGACTCCATGCTTCTTACAATAGTTCTCAAACAATTTTGAGGTGTACTCGCCTCATCTATCGGATCTGAGTATCTTCAAATACTGTCTACTTTGTATTTCGACCATAGCTTTAAACTCTTTGAACTTATCAAAAGCCTATGATTTTTCTTTCAAAATATACACCTAACATTTTCTACTAAAATCATCAATAAAAGTTAAATAGTATCTATTTCCTCCAGTTGATGGCACATCAAATGGACTAGAAATATCTATGTGGACAATCTCTAGCGGCCTTTTGTCTCTTCATGATTTTCCAGTTTCAAACTGTTGTCTGTGTTGCTTTCCTTTGATGCAGGCTTCACACAACTGTTTTGGTTGATCAACTTCTGGTAATCCGTTTACCGTCTTTGACTTTGATAATAATTTTAGTCCGGTAAAACTGAGATGATCGATCCTCAAATGCCACAACCAGGATTCATCTTCGATGACTGACTTCATGCAATTTATTAGCTCATTTTGTACGTAAAGTGTGAAAAGACGATTCTTCGTCATCTTTATTCTTACTATCAATTCTCCCTTCTGGTTCCAGATGGTGAGGTATCCATTTTTCAATAATATAACGTATTTCTTTTCTAAGAGTTGACCAACTTTGATGATGTTGCTTTTCAAAGTAGGGACATAATAGATATCAGTAATATATGTCTTTTTTCCACTTTTCAAGGTAATTGAAATTTTACCTTTGCCTCTGATCGGCATTTTTGTTGAATCACCGAATGTAACTTCACCACGGACTGTCTCATCCATGTTTGTGAACAACTATTTTTGACCACAAATATGGTTGCTGACCCCAATGTCCAGATACCAAACATTATTTGTATGAATGAAAAGATGAGGAAGCATGATGAGCATAAAAAGTATGAAAGCATTTGATAAAATGATTTGAGCTTGAAATGAATAAGTGCTTTGTTTGGGCAAAAGAGGAACGTTTCGTTAGTCACATATACGTCGACATATAGCCTTCTCCCGGCTGCCCGCTTGAGGCCACGAGATCCTGAGAAATCGGACTCGTTTTGTTCACGGTATAAACTTCGGTTTATCCGTTTTGTTCCACGGAACTCTCGAGCCATTTGTTGTGCATTTCATTATTGATTTGTTAGGCATGAAGCATAATTAATTGTTATGTTGTGATGAAGAAATTACATGACATATTCTTTGTGATGACATTTTGGTAGCTATAAGATTGTGAGTAAATTGTTAAGTATTGAATTGCTACATATTTATGTTTATATATGCTTGAGTGTGTGGCTCGTTGCCAATGGCTATAAATGTATAAGCCACTGAGCTTCGCAGCTCACCCTATTACCCTCCACTCCTCAGGTGTAGAACGAGAAGATCGTTGATCCTTGCAAGGCATCGGAAACTCCAAGATAGTTAGAAGCTTTTGTACTAAGTTAGTGATTTTGGATAGCTTTTCAAGCATATCAACATTGAGCATCCTTATGTATTTTGTTTTAAGCTTTGATATGTATGGTGTTAAGTTAGCAAAGTTTGTACAATCTCTTTGAATTGTAATGATATGAATAATTGAAGTTCCTTTTGTATATGAGTGTGTTTAACTTTTAGTTAGAATGAATGTGCATGTGATAGTATGAATGTGTAAATGTTGGGAGTTGGGTTTCAGAAATTGGAAGTTCGCTGCGGCGAGCCAGTCTTTCGCCGCGGTGCATTCCATGAGAGTTCGCCGCGGTGAAGCCATGGTTTGGCGGCGGTGAACCCTCTCTTGCTTGGCGTCCGCCGCGTTGAGCATTTTGTCGCCACGGTGAACCCGCCTTTTTCCTGCTGCTGATCTTTTACACTTGAATGTTTTCGACCGTCCCCTCGCGTGATCCTTATTCGACGACTCCGGGCGGTCACCTCGGGATGGGAAATGGGACCCGGGCTCAACATACATACTATATGCTTTACCTGTGGAAAATTTAGGCATAGCGATAGCCGGTGTTCTCCTCCTCGCTCTGCAAGTGTGCCTATCGAGAACGGGGCTCCGGGGAGTCCGGCGGGAGATACTACCCCGATGACCGCAGCTTTGCATCCTCCTCTAGACGTGACTACTGACACTGACAGCATAGGAAACGCCCTAGGGGTTGGCTCCTGGATGGTTGTCGCGAAAAGACCTCGCGCTCCTCTAGGTCGTTGCTTGCTGCCGCTTCTCCTTCTAGTCAACGTCAATCGTCCAACCGTTACTCTGTACTCTCTTCGGCCACTGTTGGTACTGACGTTGGGCAAAGTGAAATGATCGAGGGTCGGGGTAAGGTTCGATCACCTGAGTTTTCATTTGACGTGGGCAATTCTAGTGGATTTATTAAGGGTGGCACAGCTTCTAAAAGACATGAACGAATTCCACGCCCAGCTAGACTTCGGGATTCAGGTCCCTCCAACTGTCCCCTGCTTACCTCTTCGTTTCCTCTGTTGGGC
Organism: Erythroxylum hondense; assembly: GCA_029829435.1. Taxonomy (NCBI): domain Eukaryota; kingdom Viridiplantae; phylum Streptophyta; class Magnoliopsida; order Malpighiales; family Erythroxylaceae; genus Erythroxylum; species Erythroxylum hondense. Next base: position 38,641,841 of record JANKYF010000004.1, on the reverse strand, counting down.
CAGCCCACCATTACAGGCATTGATGATTCAGGGCGCACATCTACCCTTGTTAATCGGACCACCGGTCCAGTCCCACCCTCGCTCCCCTCCGCACCTGTTCGGGATCCCAGCCCAGCCCCTTCCCCCATACCCCCTTTGACCCGTCTCTGGTTCAACAGGTTGCCTCTCAGTTTCGGCAAGCCTTTTAAAGCGCTATACCCCCCCTCAGTCCATGATTGTCCTTCATGACGGGTCGCCTTTGTTAAGTATCCAAGTCTTGCAGGGCCTGGACCCCCCGACTCGAATATTAGAGAGCCTCCTCTCGGCGAGTCTGCTGCCCCTCCGACCTTAACTCCGGAGACCGCTGTCATTCCTTCCAATCTGATTCAAGTGGATGGGGAAGAAGTTGATGTTGATATGGTCCCTAGCAGCCTCGCTTCCTAATGTCGATCGCGCTCCCCCTTCCTGTATTTGTTATTTATGATTAAGAGTCTGAACATCTTATCGTGGAATTGCTGTGGGGCAGCTAACGCTCAGTTTCTCGCTTGCGTCAAAGTTCTTCATCTCCGTCATAAAGTGGACATCCTGATCCTGGTGGAAACGCACACATCGGGTCCTCGGGCTGAACAGATTTCCATCTCTCTCGGGTTTTCAAACACGGTCCGTGTGGAAGCCACTGGGTTCTCAGACGACATCTGGTGCATGTGGAATGCGTCTGTTGTTATGATCAAAGTTTTAGTTTATCACAGACAATTCATTCACTGTCTCGTTCGGGACTCTCAGTACAAGGTTTGGTTTCTGACCTCCGTATATGTCATCTTTTGCCCTTCTGGTCGTGAATGTTTTTGGCGTGAAATCAAGCGTATCCATGCCCTCACTGATTTGCCATGGGTACTGATTGGGGATTTCAATGACTACGCCTCCGCTACAGAAAAATAGGGTGGCTATTATTCTCTGCAACAGGCTCTTCGTTTCCAACAGAACCTAGATGAATGTTCCCTTATGGATTTAGGTTATCATGGCTCTTCTTTCACCTTCCGGCAGAAGCGAGGTGTGGCCATCTCTACTTTTGTCCACCTTGACAGAGCTTGCTGTAACACCGCCTGGAAGATCCTCTTCCCAGCTACCTTAGTCCACCATCTTCCCAGAACGCACTCGGACCACCACCCGATTATGTTGCAGTTGTTCGGCTTCATTCCGCCAGTTTCCACCCGCCCTTTCCATTTCCAAGCTGCTTGGACTCTGCATCTAGATTTCCTCTCGGTAGTGCAGAAAACATGGTCCAAACCCCACGCGTCCCTTTCTATGGCCCTTGTGTCGGTACAGGAGGCGGCTCTCGTGTTCAATAAGGACATTTTTGGCAATATCTTTGACCGGAAGCGTCGCGTCCTTGCTCGCCTTGGCAGCCTCCAACAACTCTTTACCTCCCGTCACAGCGACTCCCTTTTGCATATGGAACAAGACCTTATTTTCGAGTACAATACCATCCTTAGGCAAGAAGAAGTCTACTGGTTCCAAAAATCCCGTGTTAACTAGTTACTGTATGGGGACCGAAATACCAAATTCTTCCATGCGATGACTATCAGTCGTCGTCAACGTAACCGGATTGAGCGTCTCTGTGGCCCGGATGGTACTTGGTTAACTTCCCAGATCGAGCTTCAGTCTGAGGCTATACGTTATTTCAACGATCTTTTCTACACTGCCGTGGACATCTCCACACCCTTCCCTCTATTCAAGCCCACGCTATGATTTCTCAGGCTGATGCCATTTCCCTTCTGGCTCCTGTTACCAAGGAGGAGGTTTAATATTCATTTCAATCCATGAGCCCTTACAAGGCACCTGGACCGGACGGCTTTCAACCTGTTTTCTACACCAAGTTCTGGCATATCATCGGAGACAACGTTTTCTCCATGGTTCAGAATGCCTTCACCTCTGGCGCTTGCCCCCCTGAAATCAATGCCACTCTGGTGACCCTTATTCCTAAAGAAGGTCACCCCTCCTCCATGGTGCATTTCTGACCTATTAGTCTGTGTAACGTTTGTTATAAGATCCTATTGAAAGTGATTGTTCAACGCCTCCGTCCGCTTTTGGCAGACATCATCCTACCGATGCAGGGTGCTTTCATTCCGAACACATCATTTTGGCCAAAGAAATTCTCCACAGTATCCAGAAGTCTAAGCGTAAGGACGGATACTTGGCCATGAAAATTGATCTGATTAAAGCTTACGATCGCATTGATTGGCATTTTCTACGCCAGACTCTGGTGGATTTTGGCTTTCCCATGCTGTTCGTTTCACTCATTATGTCTTGTGTTTCCACTACTTGTCTCTCCGTCCTGTGGAATGGGTCCTATCTTTCGGCGATCAATCCTCTGCATGGCTTACGCCAAGGGGATCCTCTATCCCCGTTCTTATTTATCCTATGCATGGAAAAGCTATCCATGCTCATCTCCGATCGTGTTTGGATGGGGGCCTGGAAGGCCATCAAGGTTTCAGGTAATTGTCCCCTTCTTTCTCATTTACTTTTTGCTGATGATGTTCTTCTATTCTCTCAGGCTTCTATCCCTGGCTGTCGGGTGGTTTTGGAGACCATCCAACAATTTTGTTCGTGCTCTGGAATGATTCTCAATGACCAGAAATCCAAGTCGTTCATTTCGCCTCATGCTCCTTGTCGACATAAGGACCGCTTGCATTTCCAGTTCTAGTTGTCATTCACCCCTGATCTAGATACCTACCTTGGGTTCCCCGTCTCTGGTACAAATCGAAAGGGGGACTTTAAGGAAGTTATCGATCGGATCCATGGTCGACTGCAAGGGTGGAAGGCAAAACTCCTTAACAAAGCAGGTCGCGTTACTTTGGCGCAATCCACTCTCGCCACTATCCCTCTCTACACTATGCAGTTCCTGTCGGGGTCTGTAACCTCCTTGATCGAGCTAGTCGTGATTTCATGTGGAAAAATGCAGATGGATAGGGTATCCCTCTCCTGCGTTAGGAAACGGTTTGTAGTCATAAGTATGTGGGTGGCTTGGGGCTTCGTATGGCCCAAGACGCTAATATTGCTATGCTTGGAAAGCTGGTGTGGGAACTCACACAAAACAGTCCGAAACTCTGGGTTGAGGTGCTGTGTAACAAGTATCTTCGACATGTATCGGTGCTTTCAAGTACGGTGCCCACCACCGCTTCTTTCAGCTGGAAAGCCATTTGCAAATCTGTGCCCTACTTGTGTGATAGCTTCAGCTGGTGGGTAGGGAACGGAGCTTCCATATCGTTTTGGACCGATCAGTGGGTAGGGGAGTCTCCACTCCGTACTCAAGTCCACCATGTGGAGGATCATGACGCTTTGTTAATGGTGGGGGACGTTCTCACTGCCTCTAGACAATGGGACCTCTCACGCCTACGGACGCCTTTACCATCAATAGTGTGTCAAACGATAGTCACAGTTCCCGTCGCTCGGTCACCTCTGGCAGCGGACTTACTTATTTGGGGTCAATCCCCTTCTGGTCAGTACACAGTGAAATCCAGGTATAAGTTTATTACTCGCTTACCTGCTCCTCCAGATCCGTCCAAGCAGTGGTCGCACATATGGAAACTGCCTCTCCCTCAAAAATTTCACTTCTTTTTCTGGCAAGTACAATGGACTCTTCTTCCCACTAATGCTCTGCGCTATCAGCGCGACATCGCTCAGTCCCCCATTTGTTCCCGTTGTGGTCAGGTGTGGGAAACTCTAACTCATGTGTTGAGGGACTACCTTTGGGCTAGAGCGCTTTGGCTCTCCATCTTTAGTCCGCTTGATGAATCTTTCTTCCACTCTACCCTTGATGACTGGCTACACTCACAGGTTTTTACCGCCTCCTGCTCTTTTTCCCATGTGTTGAGATTTATCCTAGTGGCGTGGATCATATGGACTACACGAAACAATGAGGTTTTGCCGATTACGGGCTAGGTCCGTCGATTCTTGTGGCTCTTTGATGATTGTACTCGCTATTGTCCTTCGGACTGTCCCCAATTCTCACCCCAGTGGATCACCTGGCATGCTCCGTCTCTAGGATTTGTTAAGCTAAATGTGGATGGCTGCTCGTCGGGCAATCCGAGGACGACTGGGTATGGTGGACTCATTCGTGACGAGATAGGCCAATGGCTTGTGGGGTTATCTGGATACATTAGCATTACAACCCCCTGTATGCATAATTGCTAGCCCTCCGGAATGGATTGGATCTTGCATGGCAAAGGGGTTATCATTGTGTCATTGTCGAATAGGACTCTCAAGATGCGGTTCAGCTGCTCACGGGACCTTGCCCTCTCTCCCATGCTTACTGGTTTGTCATTGCCGATATCCGGCACTTGATGCGGCGTGGGTGGTTTTGTTCTGTTTCTCATATTCTTCGGGAAGGCAACAATTGTGCCGATTTTTTAGCTAAACAAGGCGCTCGCTCTCACCATCCTTGGTCGCTCTGGGAGAACCCCATCTCTGACCTTCACCATCGTTTGGCCCTTGATGCCTCATCTATGGCTTACCTACGTTCTTAGTTTCTTTCCCCCTTTTCTACCAAAAAAAAAAAAGAGCTGGAAGTATGATAAGAATAGGAATTGAATTCTTAAACAGTGAATCTTTTTTATTTATCATATATAGAGATGTATTGTGGAAGAAGTCCAATATGTATCTCATCCTTCAACAAATTCCAATAAATATCTAATCCTCCAGTAAAGTCCAGTACATATCAATCTCTCTTTATCATTTTATCTTTTCTCAATACATAACCGAAATGTGGCTCGTCACTGTGTATCCCTCACCTTAACACTCGATGTCGTGAATCCCTCACCTCATAAAGTTTGGTTTTCTAATTTTGTAAGTTTCTTTTATCCCTCCATTAATTAATCACTTTCTTTTCAAAACAACAATATGATTCAACTAGTAACCACTACAAAGAGAGAGTATTGGAAATAGGTTGTGTAAACAAGTTGACTATGAACCAAGATAGCGGAATAAGTAATAGAACGCTAGCACTCCCATATGGCTATGGATCGAAGGCCCTTCAAAAAAAAGATTGTATTGTCCATCATTCATCCATTGAAGCAAATACGAAAGGGCCATCAAAACCAACCAGATAGTATGAATGTTTTGCTGGAAGTGATCAACTTAATTGGTTATTGATTTTGTAATTTAGCTTATCAATAAGATTTTTGAAAGAAAGCAATTGACAAGTTTTAGTGATGATGGAGACCTTGAAAAATTTTCTTTTCTCCAATTTTCAAGTCCTTTTTTTATATCAAAAGATTGACTTGTGCCATGAATCTCATCAAAAAATCTTCAAACCAAAGAAGAGGGATTTAAGGTTTAATGATTCACATGGTTCAACAAAATTTGGTCAATTTCTTACTTAACTAACGAATTTTTATTCAAAATGGTTATAAGCAGAAATTGAACTAGATATCAGTCCAATTTGTACTTATTATGGTCGAACCAACTAATTTGGTCTAGTTTTAAAATCATTGATTATTACTTGAAGATTTTTATTATTGTTATATAAGTTCTCCCTGATTTAAGTGTCTTCCACTTTAATCAACTCCTCGATAATTGTCACTTTTTAAAATTCTTTTAATAAAATGTTTGAAGTCATTATTTTAGTACTTCTACGATTATTATGATTGATATTAATAAATTTTTTGTCTCTGTAAACAATAATCTATAAAAGGCAATAGTAATTTGTTTATATAAGTAGTAATGATTAAAAGGACTTCTAAAATAATAATCATGTAATTGTGTCGTGTTATGTTGCCACTATTAATACTAAAAACTTTAATTAAATAGACTTATCATTTATAGTACTATAGCAATAAGTAAAGTATTGTTCTTTTTTATTAATTAAACTAAATTAATCAAATAAAGAGTACAAGTTTCATGATTACAATCAAACAAAACATGCTGCGCACCATAGACCTCCCAAAATTCAAAATTAAGCTAATAATCACTATTTCAAGGCATCATCCAATTTGGAAATAGGATGCATTCACAAGATGATCTACACTGGTTTTAGGTGGTTCTTAGTTTTCATACTATTGCTAGTTTAATAAACAATGGAGCTATTAAGTCTTAAAACTTTTATTTATAATGATAAAAAATAATGGTAAAATCAACCTATTTTAAATCTTAAAATTATCCTAACATTATTAGATTGCACTTAAACAAGATAAAACAATTATCAATCGAAAATATTAGATCTAATGAAATATCTATTTAAAAGATCTTTATAACATCATCTTTTTGTCAATATTTAGTTATTTTAGAAGATGTTATAACTTATAACGGTGAAATTTTATAATTAAATGAATTGCATTCTTCGGAATTACGATTAGTTATCATCAAACCAATATCTTTGTTGAGCAAGTTTTAATCTTACCCTCAATATACCGTAAGTGCACGACTCATGAATGTAGTATATAAGGTGTCAATTCCTCGAGGAGTTGGTGATCTAATCTAATTCTAAGTTATCTAAGGCCTAAAAGGATTATTAAAATGAAAAAAAATTAAACAAAAAAAGTAAAAAATTAAACATGTATTGCTTGAAAATGAGTTTGTAAAATTAACAGAAGAAACCAAAATTGAGAACTTCCAAATGACAATTAGAATTCAAACAAGCAAGATTAACAAATTATAGGAGAGGGGATTTATCCTATCATTAAAGCTAACTTAGTCACTTTTTTGTTAATATAGTGTTAGTTCTAGACTATTCAAGGGTGGATTATTCTCTTTCAAGTTGTAATCACTAAGCCCTAATTAATAAACTCTAATTACATCGTATTACCGAACATGTAATCTCTTGATTAAAAGTTAGCTTGCAACCTAATTAGATCTTAAACATTATATTAAACAACAAGGTCCTGGCATGAGATCTCTCTTCGTATAATTATTGATTTAATTATTTGCGTGGTATATTAGGTCGTTTAACTCTCATCAACCAATCCTAATCATTTTGCATTCGATTCACTCCCTTGATCTATTGTCGAAGCATGCAATTACAACAAATATTCAAAATAGCTAGATGCATTAACATAAAAACAAATAGATTGACATTAAATCAAGAACAAATCCCTAAAGAAAAGTTAGAATATCCTTAACCTAAGATTCATCATCATCAATCCCATCTCATGCATCAAATACATGAAATAAAAGATGGAAAGAAATAAAGTAACTTGGTGGTTGGAGCAACTGAAGCTCCACCTTCTTCTTTCTCTTCTTCTTCTCTCTCCTTCTTCCTCTTCCTTGGATCTTTCCCAATGTAGCAAAATGGAGGCATGAAAATCAGGGTTCTCCTTTATCCTTTGTAGTCTTTTCTATTTAGGATAAAAACTAGGTTTTACCTAGGCTAAAGAGTCTTAAATAACCTCGCAAAGTTGAGTTTTAGAAGTCGATCTGCGCCTGCTGTCACGTAGGCCACGATCATGGCACTTAGTATTTACTTCTTCCATGATCGTGGCTAATAGGGCTTTGACTGTAGCCTATCCATTTTGCTTGGGCCACAATCCTGGGCTTGGATCTTCTGCCAGGCTTCCTCCAAATCTTCTTCATTTTTTGATATCTGATCTTAAACACTAACAAAACATCAAGGCACCTCAAATACACAAAATTAAATCTCAATTATATGCTCTAACTCATATAACACTCAAAACAAATATATTTAATCAATTAACAAAATTTTAAACCTAAACATACACGAATAAATTAATTAACCACTAAAAACTTACTAAAATGCCTATTAAAACATCACACAACCTACAACTATCACATCCACACACTCCAACTTTGCTTGTCCTTAAGTAAAAACAAAACAAACAAAACGCCATCATACCAAATATCAACACACACAAGTACAATAATGGTATAATGGCATTGAACTTTACGAAACAAATTTAACTACAAACACGATCCTTCAAGTTTTTCTAACTTATTAAGTTAAGAACTATGTGTCTAAGCACTTCAGACTAAATATTCATACTAATTAAGACCTTAATGTTGTAGGAAAATCCCGGGGTGAGCATCACATGCCCACTGTGCGGAAAACAAAACTTTTTTGTTCCGGGAAGTTCCCGAAAGCCAGGATCCATGTG
>JANKYF010000004.1:38570480-38586386 GCA_029829435.1 Erythroxylum hondense | reverse complement strand
AATAAAATCAAAAATGTTTTTGTTTTTAATTTTTAATAGAAATCTCAACTAAATATGTTTTTGTTTTCAGTTTTTATATTACAAATCTCAACCAAACAGAATTTCGTTTTTTTTTAGAAACTAAAAACAAAAAATAGAAATTAAAAATAACAAAAAAAAAAACATAAGTAGAACCAAACAATCCCTAAAAATATATTACATTCGTAAAACCAAAAATATTGGTGAGTGGGTGTCCTTTCTTATTTAGACAGTTTGGCATTTTAAATTGATGATACTTGTAAATTTCCACATTTTCAAGTCTAAATAGAAAAGGTTGAAAGAAACTGCTTACATATAATTAAACACTTTTAGAACGAGTACTTGGAGTATGTACTGATATGAAACCAGCATAAAATATACGTGTATGTAGTGTTTATTTTACGTTTTGTTTTGTTTTAAAGATGTCACCAACAATACATTTTATGGCCGCAAACGGTTTACACACTAATAACATGTAAAGCCCTCATCTATACTTATTTTCTTTTTCTTAAATCGATAAAGCTGAGCGCAAAATGGGAATGAAAAGGATGCATACTTATTTTCTTTTCTTAAATCGATAAAGCTGAGCGCAAATGGGAATGAAAAAGAGGTGATAAAAAGAAAACAAAAATACAAATGTAAAGCTGCCTTTGCTGCTTGCTTCTTTACTGCTGCAAAGCTCTACTTGAGAATAGCCTACAGTTTGATACCAAACCAGTGATATGTTCTCAACAATTTAAACCCCGAAGCAACTACCATTAATCTCTCTTCTCGCCTCGTTGTCTTCAGTTTGGTCTTTAAGATGAGAGCTGTTAGAAGATCCCGTTTCTCTTATACTGTTGTACTCTCTCTTCTTTTCCTTGCTACTCTTTTACCATATCAAGGTCATGCTGCTCCCGCAGGTTTTTCTCTCTTCACTTGGGTTTCTATGTACAAATTTGGCTTCTTTTTTACTTGTCCCGTTAATGGGTATCCTTGTTTTCTTTGATTTGTTCACATTTCCTGCGTTTTCTAGATGAACCTTGGTTCTTATTGTTTTTAGTTTTTCTTTGCAAGGACTTGTTATGAGCTTGTTGTTTGACGGGTATGATTCTTTCACTCATGGTTTCGTTTGATTTGGTTTTTTGCACACAGGACCATTGGTTAAGCACTTGGCTTCACTTCTCAAATGGACTGCTAGGTCATCCTCAAAGACTCCCCATTTAGGTATTTCTTTGATATACTGTTGTTTTTTTCATCTGGCTTTAATATTTATTTGTCATTTTTTTTCTTTGTTTTGGTCAACATTGATTAATGGAGCTTTTTGTATTGCTTCCATTTGTAAGCAGATGGGAATGTTCTTCAGTTTGAGGATGGATACTTAGTTGAAACTGTTGTTGAAGGAAATGAGATTGGAGTGGTTCCTTACCAAATTCGAGTCTCTACGGACGGTGAACTATTTGCTGTTGATGAAGTAAATGGCAACATTGTTAAAATTACTCCACCTTTGTCCCAATGTAAGTTTGGTTATTTCATTTAAATTTAAGCTGTCTAAATGTTGAGAAAATCCAACATTAACATTTGTGTTAAGTTTTGGTTCCTTTTTGTTTCATCTTTTATAAATATATTCAACTAAGCTAGATTGACAAAACGTCCTTAAAACTACTACAAATTCTCACTTCTGCTTGTTCTGATTCATCTGCACTCAGTCCATATGGTTGTGAAAACAGTAATTCCGATCTTTGTTTCAGGCTATTGTTGTCTTTTATTTTTGCAGATAGTAGAGCAAGGTTGGTGGCAGGGTCATTTCAGGGTTACAAAGGACATGTGGATGGAAAGGCTAGTGAAGCCCGTTTTAATCATCCCAAAGGTGTCACCATGGATGATAAAGGAAATTTGTACGTTGCTGATACCTTGAATCATGCCATCAGGAAGATTGGAGATTCAGGTGAAAAAGCATCTGGCATAGTGTCAGATCAGTAAAAATGAACTGTATTGTTTTTGTTATTTTTTTTACATTTTTCCTGTGAAAGAAGTAATATAACTAAGCTGTACATATGCACAAACTTTCAATGGTTAACATAGTGAGTTAATAAGTTGAAGATCTTAATCTTGGTAATTGATTGCAGGTGTGACAACCATTGCTGGCGGGAAATCGAATGCTGCTGGGTATAGGGATGGACCAAGTGAGGATGCTAAGTTTTCAAATGATTTTGATGTGATATATGTCCAGCCCAGCTGTTCCCTGCTGATTGTTGATAGGGGAAATGCTGCTCTTCGGCAAATTACTCTCAACCAGGAAGACTGTGATTATCAATCCAGTTCAGTTAGTCTTACAGGTTCGGTCTCATTTGATCAGTTCGTTTTAAGTTCAACATTATTTTGATGTAATGTTTAGCCTTTAGAAACAGATACATGGACTTCTTAATTTCTTTGAATGGGATTTTTTTCTTGTGGTTTCCAAAGTCTACTTAATTTCATATCGAGTTTAATATGTCTCAAAGAACAAGTGTGTAAAGATATGTAGCATCTACTAAATGAAAAGGATAACTACCTGCAGTTGGCAAATGATGGACTTCAGCCATTGAAGTTGAAGGATGGCTAGAAAACATTGCATCAGAATTTTTCTTTCCAAACGCTGTCCTGGAGAGGGAGTGACAATGGTGTATATTTATTGGATTTATATCTATAAAACCTTGGATCGAGCTTCTATTCTATGATTTGATGCATTTCTCTGAGGGCAGAATCCATAATAACAATTTATTGTTTTTTTTTTGTGAAGACTGAAAAATCAATGTAGCATCTACTTATTCATGTTTTGTATAGGATTATAATTAAACAGAAGGATAAGCTGACTTGCAATATGTACTGTTGCAACAGAAAGATGAAGAAACTTTGCAGAAAATGTCCTTGGGCACTCTAAAACCTGGCAAGTTTTTGCTTCAATTGTTACAGCCACTTTGGTTTAGGTTTGGTCATGACATTCTTCAAACCCTTAAGAGGCTAATGTAGGAAACATTCTGGTCCCAGAGTGGCTTAAATTTCTGATAGACACTACAGATAGGAAAGTGAAATTGCTTGCAAATTTCACTGCAAGAATCTTAAGTACCCAAGGATGCTGTCCGTATGGAGAGGACAAGACTCCAGTACAATAAAATGAATGATTTCGATGATCTCAAAACTAGACCATAAACTGGTATTTAAACACTCAAAGGTAATAACCAACTCCTAAAACTTAGTGAAACTAACTAAACTTGAAGAGTGAGGAAGTGGGAGCTTTAGTTGAGAAATGTATAGTGGGAAAGTGGCTGCTTTAGAGGATCTGAAGAGTAGGGAAGTTGAGCACCCAAAAATTGTAAGCTGAGTTGGTCAATTGCCTTGTGCTCCCACATGATTTTTTTATTTCCGTCGAAACTACGTGAATAACGGAGGGGTCATATCAATTTCCAACTAGCCTCACATTTGATCTTAGACACAGATTCAGTGAGTAATAATCATTACCCAATGAAAACTAGGATAGGTTGAGTGCAAGTCAGAATCTCTTGTATCACAGGATAGAAGTTTTCTGTGTCCAAGTACTGGCAGACATGAAATCTGCAATAGCAACCTTGGGTTGCTGCTATTACAATACATTGTTGGGGTGAGATCCGCTCTCTTTTTTGGAACGTGCTGAAGTTGTCAGCTTTTGATGAATCTTTGGTCCATAGCTATGCAAGAAGTTTTGTGCATGCCAGTACTGGCGAACATGGAATTTGCAATAGCGACCTTGGGTTGCTGCAATAAGTGTTAGGGTGACATCAGCTTTCCTTTTTAGGATGTGCTGAAGTTTTCAGCTTTTGTTGAATCTAAGGTTCATAGCTGCAGGGTATACCCAAATTTACATAACTCTCTACACAATCATGGAAGAGAAATAAATCAATGTTTAAAGTTACAAGATTGGGCATACCTCATTCATTGTGGTCAATTAGTCTACTCTAGCATTTGAATGTCTTATCATCACACCAATCAATTATGCGTTTTTTATTTAATTTATTGGTTCATATATTATGTAGGTAATCCTGTACATATTACTTATTGGTTATTTTCATTGCCATAATAGCTACATGTCTTGTTAATTGGACAAATGAAACTGAATTCTTCTCTAGCTTAGTATCTGCCTTAGCTCAAAAACTACATTTCTTCCAACTGAATGTGGCTATGTACAATATTGACTTTTTGATGATTGATGAAGATGCTCTTCCCAATAATGCTTTCTAAGACCATTGAAAGAACAATTGTCTTCATATTCCATTGTCATAAATTGAATATTGGTTTGAAGATCAACTTTCGTGGTCTGTTGTGCACACCCTGTCCCAAGGCTAACCCTCCAAAAGTTATATACTGATAGAACTCACCCAAGTATTACTGTATTATTAGAATAAATGAATCAGATGGATCAAAACAATCTCATTGATTCAGTATGGTATATTGATATTCTGTAGTAGTAGGCAAATAGAACTGAAATAAGAATCAGCCTATATGAGGTGCTGTACCTCCCAAACACACTCTCAGTCCAGAAATTCACGTATCCCCTCTTACATGTCATTCCCCTCCTTTTATATCCCATCCTACCCCAATTATTAGGTGACACCTGTCCCTTATTTGTAACTAACTCACGTGCTACGATTCTCCAACTTCTTACGCCTACTGTATACTAATGGCCTTTTAGCTCTATCATATACGAAAGAAGGAAAGAAGGCATAAAAGACAAGCTGCTTGTAAAGGCCATTTCCTCTTGTCACAATGCCAAGGGAGCTGTTTTTGCTTGTGTTTAGATTCTGCATTTGGATTATGCCACTCTAACTGTTGTAATGTTCTTTTACAGATGTCTTCATGGTTTTAGGTGCTGTCTTTGCTGGATATTGTGTGTCCATGCTTCAGCAGGGATTTGGATTACCTTTCTTCTCAAGAAATGTACAACTCTTACTTTAAAGATTGATTATGATTTTTTCTTCAACAGTTTTCGATATGCTTTCATCTTAATTAGTACTATCCATCATTGAGCCCTTCCTTCGGTGGTTGATGAGGCCTATTGCCATATCCTCCACCAAGGCTTGACTGTTATTGGTGTCTGGAAGGAAAGGATTTAGAAGTTGATCCAATTGGGTCCCAGTTAATAAAGAAAGAAGAACTAGTACTTTCCATTTTACTGCTTTCTTCTTAGGGGCCAGATGCATATGATTATTAGAGAAAGTTCACATCAGAACTGTTGAGTCTATTTCCTTTGGGAAACACCATGGGTTGGTTTTGTCATTCTTTCTTCATTTAGATTGGCTATTATTAAGCTCTCATTTTTCCTTTTAAAATATGAATAGTTTAAAGAATTTTAGAGGTTGAAAGGATGAAACTATTGCCTGAAGAAGATGTTTGATTTTGGCTTCATTGATTTTCTTTTGTGCATTGTTAATCCGTTGCTTAATCTGATACGTATGTACTTACACGTGCAGCAACAATTTTCAGACACTGAATTCATTGAGCAATCGAAGATGGAGAAACCCACTCTAATTGTGGAGAGCATGAAAGAAGAACCTGGGTGGCCATCTTTCGGACAGCTTATGATTGATCTGTCTAAGCTTGCACTTGAAGCATTGGCTAATGTTTTCTTCTACTTGGTTCCTTCTAAGTTAAAATTAACTAGACCTCGGAAAGGTCTCACACCGTTGAAAAATTCCCTAAGAATGCCTGAAGACGAGGTAGAGCCCCCATTAACTCGGAAACAAAGTACTCCTCCCCCTCAAACTGAGATGAGACAGGTCCACACTCCTATTACAAATGATAAATATTCAGAAATTAAACCACCTAAGATTAAATTAGCCAGTTTCAAGGATTCTTCACTATCAAGCAAGCATCGTTCCTCGAAAAAGCAAGAGCAAGCAGAGTTCTATGGATCAGGTGAAGTTCCGCCTTATAATAGGTCCAAAAGCAATAAAGAAAGGACACGGCATCGCCACAGGGATAAAAGCGGAGAAGTAGCTTCTGTACCCACCGGGACAGAGCCAAAGCCGGTTGAGATGAAGCCTGTTGGTTACAATTATTCAAAATTCGATCATTACAATATGAGGAGCAAGTATGGGCTGGAGGATACCTACCGACTCTGATCAAGCTACTACTCTTTGAAAGCATACTGCTAAAATTTTTCATGTTTGTCCTCGTTTCAAGTAAAAGAGCACGCTGGGATTTTCTCATTCAGACCGAAGAATAAAGTAGAGCAAGATGTTTCTTATTATGGAGGTGGTAACATAAGTTGGAATGAAATCTGAGGACATGCAAATACTGGTGACTTTGTGCAGAGTTTAAGATTTGGTGTTCAGTTCAGGCCCCTATAAACTAAAGTGATCAGCTTTTTTCTTGTTGAGAAACTCGTTGTTCAGGACATAATATCTAAGCATCTAGTGTAGGCTTCTTTCATTTCTTTGTTGTCTTTTATGTGGACTTGAAAGTGATGCTTATGCTGAGACTGGTGATTCATGTTCTAAGAGTATTTGCTTGCCGCAACAATGTCACAGGAGAATTTGACCTCTCGAAATGGCTTGTATAATCTAGCAACTGATTCCAAAACACGGAAATCGTGATTGCTTGTGTTGAGTTTTATAAACTTTGACGCAATTGGACAAATTGTCAATTTAAATGAAGGTAATGTCATTTTCTTTTTTATTTACGTTGGCCAAAGCAGGGACTCTTGATTTATAAACTTCTAGAACAGTATCATTTTCAGTTCTTCAAATTTTTTTAATTATTTAGATTCTTGCTAATTTATTATATTAAAAGCCATGTATAGTTTTATTTTCATAAGTCAAGTCCTTGTAGTTTGTTAATTATATAAATAAACTTATATGATGCTTGTGGATAATATTATATTTATATTTAATTATTAGTAAACTTAGATTGAAATTTTAATTTACTGTTTAGACGAAACAGTACAAAAGAAGATAGTTTATGTGCTTAATAGATCATAGTGTTTGTTGACAAATTTAAAAGGCAAAAGAGATTTTTCTCCCCAAAGAGTTTCATAAAATTTTAACTTAAATCTTAATATTTGATAGAGTTTAAAAAATTTGATCATTATAAAAGCTGTTTTATTTGAAGCCTAATTGATTAAACCATCATTATGAGTATCGCTCAATATCGGTCGGTGCTGGAACGATATCGGTTAAAATGGTACCGATCATGAGTACCGACCAATATTTAAAAGTCCAGCCATATACTGGCCCGTACTATAAGGTCTAAAAAATTCAGAGAATAATTAGCAAAATTCTCAAATTTTTTAATCCCCCCACAACCCATCTCCATCTTGCTTCTCTCTCATTTTTCATCTCTCCCATACACTCTCCAATCTCCATACTCTCTCTCTCATTCTCCTTTTTGGTGGCTGTTTCTCCCCCTCTGGCCGGTGACAACACCGTACGCCCTCCTCGGTTCCTCCACGCCCCCACCGTACGCCCTCCTCTCCAGTCTCCATGCTTCACCACTCACCATGATCGAACCATTTTCAGGCTTCATCGCATGCCCTCATCGATTCCTCCACTCTCCACCACCATCCATCGTGCACCACTGCCTGCCACCACCGCTTCTAGAGTTGTTACTCACCAAGTCTAGAAAAGATTTAGATTCATACCCAGCTCGACCTAAAATTTCGAACAAAATGCATTGAGAAATTTTTGGTGTGTTTTTAATTTCGTTTAATTGCATTTGTGAATTGTAATTATGAATGGTTGAATTGTTGGAAGTTGGAAGTCGGAAGTTGGAAGTAGGAAGTTGGAAGTCGGAATTAAATTATGTGGATTTGTGATTTGTGTTGGGTTGGAAACTTGGAATTAAATATTTTGATTAGAGTTGAATGAATAATGCATGGTTTTTTTTTAATCTTATTGGTTATGATTTGGTTCATTCATGATATGGCTTGAGATTTAAATTTTAAGCATATCATAACATTTGCATTTGTAGGTAATCACAAACTATCATCATACAAAAGAAACATGACTTTTAGGCATTACAAGAGAAATTATGAATATGATTCTTTCCAATCCATGTATTAGAAATTTATATAATTAAAATGAATTCACTTTAATAATTTCTTCTTCTTTTCATGTTAATGAAACTTGACTAAAATTTCCTCCATCTTCTTTAATAAAGAATTGATAATAATTTTTCTTAATTTCAAATATTAAATTTAAAGCACTGCACTAAGAAGTGTTTGAAGTTTTGACATTCAATTTGTCTTTTCCATATAGGACTATTGTAAATTATATAAAATAATTGTTGCATTCTTTCACTTCTAGAAAATTATATCTTACAATTTATACGCTATCTTTTAATAAACTAAACTCCTTGTTACTTGTATATGTTATACAAGATATCTCAACTTCTTTATTAGTTTCCAAAATAAAATCTAAATAAATTCAATACCTTGGAATATAGTCAAGCTCCATCTTTTTTTTCTGATGTTGATACCAAACTTGAGCTTCTATAAGATGTCATTAAAGTGATTGAGTCAATGTCATAGGTTTGTGGGTTAGGCAGAACTTAATGCTATCAATTGAAATCATGCATCTATCAATTCTTTCATTTTCATAAGAATTCATTGTCATAAGAAATTGATATGTGTTTCTTCATTGAATTATATGTCATGGAACACTAGTTCAATTATTTTAAGTTATGCTTAAAACTTACTTCTAAAAGATAAGTCCAAATGTAGTCTTGTCCAGTGAAGCTTAACATTCAACCTACCATGCATGTAGTTTAATCATAATTTAATATATCTTATTACTTCAATCATATGTGACAGAACTAATTTCCTTTTACAAGCTACAAATGTAAAGTCTTGCTAGCAAGTGTGTGGTTTATTTATTAGCTACAAGTTTCACTTTCGTACATATGAATGTATCTTTTATGCCCACAAATATTTGTCTAATTAAATTCCAAAAATATATGCTCTCATTATCAAGAAACCAAGTCTTACCTTAGCTAGTAATATATATATTTATAAATGTTAATCTAGGGAGGTAATTATACAAAATGACTTATATTACATATGATGGACCTGCGTATTGTGTAATTGTGTATGTTAAAAACTTGAATTGTTGCTTTATGACTTATTGATGAATTGTGTTTGATAAATTGGATTGTGTTAGAAGAAATTGAATTGTGTATGATTTTGATATATATCTTCATTTATTGTTACAGATTAATGGAAGGAAGTTCAAGTACTCCTGATCAAACTATTTCAAGAAGATACAATGATCCAACTTGGGCTTATGATGCATTAGTCCCGGGTATGAAGAACTATACAATTTGCTTATTTTGCAACAATCATTTGAAAGATGGAGGAATCACCCATTTAAAGAAGCATTTAGCTGAGGTTAAAGGAGATGTAGTAAAAAAGTAAGCTATGATGTGAAGTGGCAAATGAAAACATTGCTTGAAGAATATCAACAAGAAAAAGATAGAAGGGAAAGGTTGAATTTTGAAATTGGTAGTGGAAGTTCGTTTGCTAGTTTTCATGGTGATTGTAGAAATATTGGTGGTAATGGTAGTGTTCCATTGCTAGCCTAGGAAGAAGTGCATGTTGCACTTGGACCTAATGTGAGGAAAAGAAGAAGACAGGTAAGTAGTTTTTTCGTACCACAAACAACTCCTAGATCCCAACCTTCAATTCGTTGTGTAATGCAATCAAGAGATGCGGCTCACAATGTTGATATGACAGTAGCTAGATGGTGGTATGGTATAGGTTCATCATTGAATGATTCTCAGTCTTATTATTATCAACCAACAGTAGATGCAATAGCCTCTGATAGTCCGAGATATAAAGCTCCTTCAATTGATGATTTAAGAGGTAAACTTGAGTTGTTCAATTACTAAAATTAAAAGTTATTTGGCTTAAAGAAGAGTCAATTGGGCTACTTTTGGGTGTTCAATCATGTGTGATGGATGGACAAATAGGAGACAAGAGCCTATTATTAGTTTTTTGGTTTATTCTGTAAATAGCTCATTGTTTTAAAGTTTATTGATGCATCTAGCCTTATTGGAAATATTGATCCTTTATTTGAGAAATTTGATGAAGTTATGAATGAAGAGGGCTAGAAAACATTGTTTGGCTCATTACTAACAATGATTCCGCTTATAATACGGCAGGAAGAAGGTTATAGAATAGGTATAATTCTTTTTTTTGGACTCCTTGTGATGCACATTGCATTGACCTAATGCTGGAGAATATAGCGAATCCTAGGTATTTTCATATTATTGATGAGACTATGCAGAAAGCTAAAAAGGTGACCAAGTTCATTTATAATCGTGGATGGGTGTTGACTTTAATGAGAAAGGAATTTACCAATAGTAAGAATTTTGTCGTCCTGGTGTGACAAGATTTACAATGAACGTCTTATCACTTCAATTTTTTGTTTCTATGAAGAAAGAGTTAAGATAAATGTTTACAAGTGATAAGTAGGTTGCATCTCAGCATGATAAGCTTAATGCTAAATTGGAGGTTTCCAGCATTATACTGAAAGATAGAGAATTTTGGTCTCAATTTTAATTTGTTATCTGAGTTTGTGAGCCTTTGTTGAGGGTGTTTTGATTGACTGATAGTGAAGAAAAGCCAACAATGAATTTTTTTAATTCCATGAAAAAGGCGAAGGAAGCAATCAAAGCCAATCTAAAGCATAGGCCTTTTTGGTATACACCGTATCTTGCAATCATCAATGAGAGATGGGACAGGCATCTTTCTTCTCCGTTATTTGCAGCTGGGGCGTTTTTAAATCCTAGTGTATATTTCAAACCGGATTCTAAAAAGAAAGTTGAAGTTAGTAGAGGAATGTTATTCACTATTACAATAATGGTTGGCCATGAAATGATGCAAGATCTCTTAAGCTCATAAATTGAACTTTATAAACAATATTTTGGAGATTTTAGATTGTTGATTGCCATTCGACAAAGAGCAAAACTTTATCCAAGTATTAGCTATTTCCTTTTTCTTATTTATTGAAAATTAATTATCACTTTGTTTTGTTTGTAACGCTACTTTTGTTATCTTACGGCTTACAATTTCTTGGTGGGATCAATTCGAAAGTAATGTTCCAGAATTGCAAAGGTTTGCAATTCAAATTTTAAGTTAATGTGTTAGTGCAATAGGCTGTGAACAGAACAGGAGCAAATTTGAATTCATCAATTCCAAGAAAAGGAATAGATTGGAGCACAAGAAATTGAATGACTTGGTATTTGTTTATTATAATTTAAAGTTTCGTGAAAGATAAGTTATTATTCTTATTAATTTTGATATATTTTCTTATAATTTTCTAATAATTAAATATAATTGTTTACTGTGAATCTTAATAGCACGAGTAGTTCCCCAATTTCTATTGATAATATTGATCTTTTAACAGATTTGGTTTTTGAGGAACCAGATTTGTTAAAAGTGAGGAAAGCATTGACAAGCCATTTGATGCATTGAATTTGAATGATGATAATGATGAGTCTCCTCTCAATGATGAGTATTTTGTACCAAATGATAACTTGAGCCAGTGTAGTTATAAAATGTATCCTCCCCTAGATGATTGAATGAAGTTCTAAGTTTTTGGGTTTCCTCTTCTTTTAATTTTATTTATATTTGATGTATTTGTTAAATTCTATATATGTAATATAATTGTAACTGTTTTTGTTATAAGTTTTACTTCGACTTGGTCGGTTCTTCATCACAAACTCTTGTCGTAAATTGTAATAGTTTGAGAGTTGAGGATATTATTATTATTATTATTGGATGTTTTGATATAATTATTATTTATTATATGATGAAATTGTAATATTTTAAATATTTTGTATTGTTCTTAATTTTATATTTGTATGATGAAAATTGTCTTCTTTATATTAATTGCGGTTATTATTTATATGTGAAATATTTGAAAATTATTGTTATTTCATATTAATTGTGGTTATTATTTATTATTATGATTTTTGAAAACTGGGTTGATGTAAACTTATAAACTATATAGTACAATTGTGTAATAGGACAGTGGATTATTTTGCAATTTCTAAAAAGATTCAAAGAACATTTCCTAAATTTAAAAAAAAATACCCGAAATAGTACCTAGTATTGACCTATATACCATAACTCAATTCGGTACCAAATCTGGTACGGTATTCGCAACATTGAATTAAACCCTTATGTTTGAGTTGGATGTCAACAGTTAACACCTGCTTATCTCTCTCTTATCACATCTTACTTGCTCCTACCCTTCCAACTCCATATCCTCTATACAACCCCCTAATAAACCTCCCCTTATCTCTCACCCTTCACCATCCTGCCAGTTATTAGTCAACTTGCTCCATCTCAACAACCATCCCTCGAAACCTCTCCTTTAATTTATAACCTCAAAACATGATAGCAAGTTTTAAGTGATTCCTCCACATATTAAAAACTCCATTTATGCCCTTTTTGTAGCTAATGGTAAACTGATAGTAGCTCCACCAATGGACATCTTGAAGGAGGGGGAAGCAAATTCGGTAAGCTTTATCTATGCTAGTAATTATTCTTTTTCATAAAAGAAGCCTTTGGAACAATCTTATAACAATCAACAACTGCATTGCTAAACCGTGGTTGATATATGGTAACTTTAATTCAACCCTCTTCACTTGAGAAGCTCAAGGCCATTGTTATATTAAGAAGACTTCAAAGACTGTGTCCAAGATATAGGTGTGACTAATCTAAAATTCATAGGACACTTTTACTTGGTTAAATAAATAGACCTCATCTTAGCACATTCGGAGAAAAACTTGATCATGCACTTATTAATGATACCTGGTTGAACACATTTGCAAATAGTTTTGCAAACTTCAAGGATCCTTTATTCTTTGATTGCTCCCCTATTATAGTTGACTACTTGTTTCAAAAGCATATTAGTCATTATCCTTTCAGATTCAATAGTTACCTTGTGCGTGATCTTGGTTTCCTTGAATTTTGCAGGAAGGGTACTGAATTCTAATGTGTAGGAGCCAAACAATTTTGTTGTGTGCAGAAGTTGAAACTCATCAAACATGAACTTAAATTTTTAAACTCTGCAAAAAGCTCCACCGTATCTCTTATTCACTCTAGCAGATCAAAACTTGAAGCTACTCAATCTATGTTAGATTTGAAACCTACTAATTAGCAGCTACTGGACAAGGAGAAGCTAGTAATTACAAACTATATGTAGGCTATAAAAAACCATCATTCTCAACTTCAACAAAGAGTAAAAATAAATTGGCTCAAAGATGGTGACCATTGTATAAGTTTCTTCTTCAAATCCATCCTAGTAAGGAAAAAAATCAACAAATTTCACTCTACCACATCCACAACAAGTTCACCACTCTTGAATTCTCAAGAAATACAAGAAGAAGCTATAAGGTACTTTAGTTTTGTCCTTGGTTCCCCTAGTCTTTCAATTGCTTCCCTGTCTGAGTTAAGATCACTCACTTTGAGGCAAGTCTCTCCACATGATCTGGATCTTTTAATAAAACCTATTAAGGGAAATGAAATTGAGAGAGCAGTATCTGACATGGATAGTATGAAGGCCCCCACATTTGATGGCTTCAACATCAACTTCCTCCAAAAATTATTGCATATTATAGGAAATTTTGTGAAACAGGTAGTCCTTGAATTCTTCACAAATGGGGCACTTCTTAAGGAATTCAATAGAACTTTTCTCTGCTTAATCCATAAAGGCACTAACCCTTCAACATTTGCAAACTTAAAACCAATAGCATACACCTACTTTTTTTACAAGATCATTTTTAAGATCCTAGCTATCAGATTGAAGAGGGAAATATCTCCTTTGATCAGTAAGAACTAGGGTGCTTTTATAAATGATCGTCATATTGTTGATAACATTCTTATCATCCAATAACTATTTAAGGGCTACCTTTATTCCAATTATGCCCCTAATTGTATAATGAAAATCAACTTTCATAAAGCCTATGATAGCATTAGCTAATATTTCATATGGATCATACTCTAAGCCTTCGATTTTCCAAATATCTACATCAATTGGTTAAAGCAATTCATCACCTCTGCTACTTTATTTGTGTTTATAAATGAAAGTCCAATTAATTTTTTTTAAATTATCAGGGTTTTGACGGGGGGATCCTCTATCCCCCTATCTCTTCATTCTATGCATGGAAATCTTTAGCTTAATTATCAAATAAGAGGTGCAAGCTTAACCCAAACTTTAGATACCACTCAAATTGTAAGAAGACTTTTTTAACAAACCTTAGGTTTGCTGATGACCTCCTTCTTTTCTGTATAGATCAGATGAGCTCCATTAACAACTTCATGAAGGAACTTGACAAATTTAAAAGCTACCTTGGGTTGCAAATCAATCTTAGTAAAAGTGTTTTTCTTCTCTCCAAAACCGCCTCTAATCTTCAACTGTTTGTTACATAAGCTACTAGTATGTATCCCACTAGCCCTCCATTTATATATTTGGGACCTCCAGTGACTACCAAGTGCCTCAATTACCAAGAATGTGTACCCCTCATTAAACAGATTTAGAGAATAATCAGCTCATGGGTGAATAAAACTCTATCCTATGTGGATAAATTACAACTCATTAAATAGGTGCTTAATTCTTTGCATATATATTGGAGTTCCCACATATTCCTCTCCTAAAGAATTATTAAAACCATTGAAAGATTGCTCAAATTTTGCTTGTGGAGCCATCTAGATGGTTCTAAAGGTGCGACAAAGGTTAGGTGGATTGATATATGCCTCCCTAAGGAAGAAAGTGACCTACATACCTCATCTATAAAAACAACAAAGTAGGCTTTGATTCTCAAGTGACTTTGGTGGATTTTGCTTGATAAACACTTATTATGAATAAGCTAGCTAAACTCTTATTTTCTTCAAGGTAGAAATATAAGGCAAATAAGCAAAAATTCCTCTCATTGTCACTTCTTGAATTGACTACTTACTTTGAGAGACATGGTGCACGATGATATCACAAGCAAACTTGGGAATAATCCAAATTCTGCTATTATACTCTATTGAAAAGGCTTCCTGATCCACACTTTAAACAATAAAGAACCTCTGGAGAAGAAGATGCCTTGAAGTTGATTGGCACTAAATTGTGTGGAACAAAGTACTCACTCCTTGACCACCCTTCATTCTTTGGCTTGTTATCCAAAATAAGCTTAATACTTCAAACATATTGCCTTACTTGTAAGTTGATAGAAATTGTCCTATGGGTCGTCTTCGTGTAGAAACCTAAGATCATCTTTTCTTTACCTGCTCCTTCAACTTCAAAATATGTTAGATTAAGAGGAAATGTCAATGGACTGTTCTAGGTTATACCATACCATATATCATACAAAGCTTATCAGTTGAGACAACATATTCAAAACATAATCAACTCATCTTCATTGTTGATTTGGTTACTTGTTTGCACACACTACGGAGAGAACATAATCTTATAAGGTTTTTAAATCAATGTTCAACAAGAAAATCCATTCAGTTAGATATTATACAATGGATCTGAGAGTTACTGATCATAAAGAACCTCAACCAACAATGCATAGCTAATATATTATGTTCTTTGAACATCTGAACACATGTGTGCTTGCTCTACTATTTATTAACTTATATGTTGTCTTTATTCCTTACATATATGTGTAAGGAGTGAAAATGGTATACCCCTTAACTTTTTGTTTATCTTATATTATTTTCTATTATTTATCAATTAATACCATTAAAAAAATGATTGAGCAAACATAGAGAGTAATAAAATTTAACATCCCGTTACCCATGTTAAGGACCGAATAGTGTATATATGAGTTTAGTGAGAAATTAAAAAGTGCATTTCATGTTCATGCATAATTTGGCATACACATACACTTGAATATTGAATT
>JANKYF010000004.1:38503422-38523350 GCA_029829435.1 Erythroxylum hondense | reverse complement strand
TCATGGCACACAGGTCGGTCAGCTGGGATCTTTTGGGGATGACCTAGTTAGGCTTTTTGTACTAAATTTCTTTTAGAATATTGTACAGACAGTGATTATATGAAATGAGAAAAAAAATTATGGTTTCAAAAATTAGTGATTTTTAAGTATTGATGCTTTATGATTTGATGCCATGTGAGGTACAGTAGTGATTGTTCGTAGTTCACCCTTATTGTAGGATATGTATCGGAATGACCTACGGACGTCCCGATACATACCCTATGGTAAGGGGGTGCTACAGGGGCACTGATTCCCACCAATGAAGAGCATCTCCTTGTAGAAAGCTCACTACATAATCTAACTTCTCCTCATCCGAGCACTTCATCTGAATCAGAACCCTCTCAGTCCTTTTTAACTAGGCTTCAGCCTCTTTGAGATTTGTAGTCCTATGGAAATGTACAACTCCATACTTGCGGAGCTTATCATACTGACCACTCATCTCCACTGGAGCCTGCATCGGGCCTTGCAAGCCTTGGCCCATTGCATACGTGAAAGCCTAGGTAAAGGCCTAAAAGAACTACGGGTCCATAGATGGCATAGGAGAAGGAGGCGGTGGCACTTCATGTTGCATACTAGGTGCCTTAGGATCAGGAGTAGGGTGTGTCCCAGCATCTTGTGGGATATAAGATTCATCTGTGCTCCCTTGGCGAGAGCTAGATCAAGTCAGAGCTCCTTGAGTTCTTCTTCGAGGTGGCATTTTTCACTCTTTGAATAGAAACCATTAAAAATCTTTAGTTTATATAAAACAAATTTTAAAGTACATAAATCGGTTCAAGTCGTACAAAACAATTTCAAATCATGAGAAACAAATTAAAGCTTTCATGTCTTAAACTACCCATTTCATACTTAGGATACTCTAAAACCTAGTCCCAAACTTGGACCTAAACCTAGTCGCTCTGATACCATAATGTGTTGGACCCTGTTTCCAGAGCCTAACAACTGGAGTCATAAACCTTATGCTTATTACCCTAGAGGGTTATTGCCATCATTCTACAAGGTTGGTGTTCCCATACTAGTCAATCACCCAAAATACAACTTGACTTCTACAAAGAAATTTTAGCTCTAAGTCTCTAGTTTGCTTTGAAGCAAGAATCATCTCAATCGGAGTTTTACAGCTCAAGATATACTTAAAAAGTTAAAGCGTGTTCATACCCCAATCATGCTCTCCCAATCGACCTCTCTCTTAATCTAATGCAAACTTTCTCAAAACAAATCGAAAAGATAAAAATTTTCATGTAACGACAGTAAAAGATGTTAGGAATCCATTGCTTCAAGAATCACTTCATTTGGAGGTCGGATAAGGAAGTTATACCCGAAAGAATCGAACACGTCTATACCATCAATCAATTTGTACCTATCTTGACGCAATTGCCATAACTCCCACTGAAAATGTCTAATTGACTTCGGTTTTGGACGGTTTCAAAGAAAACTTCTATATCTACAACTTTCATGAAGACCTTAAAGACAAATTCTACCTTTTAAAGGATAAAAAATGGAACAGAAGATGATGATACAAACTAAGACGATGCAGAAGGTCAAACTAAGATGGTCAAAACTAAGACGAAGCAAAACTAAGACGAAGCAAACTAAGATGAAGAAAACTAAGACGAAGCAAAATTAAGATGAAGCAAACTAAGATGAAGAAAAACTCAGACCAAGTAAAACTAAGACTAAGCAAAACTAAGACAAAGCAAACTAAGACGAAGCAAAACTAAGACGAAGCAAAACTAAGACGAAGCAAACTAAGACGAAGCAAAAATAAGACGAAGTAAACTAAGACGAAGCAAAACTAAGATGATGCATTGTGCATAAGAAGATGTTTCAACTGCGTCTTCCTCACATCCCCAAAGTTCTAAATCATTTTCTACACTCTCCAGAGCATCTCCACTCATAATAACTTTCAACTTAGATGTCTAATTATTTCATGTTATATATCGTTGGAAAGATAAAAGAAAGAACTACAAATTTTCAGAAGATAACTTTGCCTAAATCAGCTCACATCAACCCAGAGATATCCCTGAAGTTAGTACATGAATTTTCCCTCTATGTAGCCTTGAGAATCATGGGTGAAACCAAAATCATAAACCATTAGTATCAAAAGATCATAATTTTACAAAGCTTTAATGGTCATTTCAAGTTCCCAATATATGAATGTTTCAAAAATATCCCAAAATACAAAAGATACATGAACAATAAATTGCTCAAAATGCAACTAAAATCTTGGTTTACTATATTTGCTTAAATTACAACAATATTTCAAAAGTGGAGTGATGCTTTGGCCCTTGACTACTCAATCTCTTGCTCATCACCTGCTTATGGGGAGGAAAGTGGGGGTGAACTTAAAGCTCATGGGAAACAATTTTATAGTTTGTAACAAGCAAACACATTTTTAAAATATTTTTCATGCAGAAATTCATGGGTATGTAAATCATGAATGCATTACTCCAATCAACTTGTCATGAACACATAAACACATCAAATAGTTTGGGTAAGTCCGAAACATGATGCACTACACATTTCCAATAAAATGATCTTGTGTAGTTGTGAATTCTTGAGGGAGTCCTTGAGGGAGCTCCATGCCACTAGCGAGCAGGCGGGTGAAGCCTATACTTTGGTGAAGTCTTGAGGGACTACCACAAACCCACATAACACAAAGATTTCAAAATATTGTAAGCTTGGTGCCCAAAAAGGCACATTCTCTTGAAAACTTGCTTTTCATATGCTTGTTATATCTTAAAAACCATTTCCAAAAGTATGGTTTCATAATGATACATCATTTCAAAAAATCATTTTAAAAACAACTTTCTATAAATTATCACACAAATCATGTATATGCATGTAGGACAATCTTGTAACATTTAACAACATTAAATGCACATAAATGAGGTGGTTGCAAAATTAATTACTTTCATTTATTGACAGAAAACATTATTAGCTTATCACCTAACTATAAAAGTGAAACCCACCTTGAAGTCCTTGACTTTGGCTTCTTCAAATATGCCTCTCCTCTTGCTCCTCTTGTCCTTTTTTATTTTCTTCAACATTGACAAAAAAATCTCAAATCATAAGAATTCAAATAAGAAAACCCAAAGGACACCATGCATGAAATGGATCCTGGAATACTTATACCCATACCTTTCCTAAGCTCTTTGAACCACAAACCTTTCAAAACTCCAAAAGATTCAAAACACTTACCTTAAATCTTCACCAAACAATGATTTTCTTAACTCTAATGGAAGCTCTAATCTTCCCCTTCCTTTTTCCCGTCTTGATTACTCTCAAAATCCCTCTTAAAGGTTAAGAAAAATCAAAACCTAGCTTGCTCTCCTTTCTTTCTCTAAACTCACGAAACTCTCTCCCTTCTTTCTTCAATTTCATTTTTTTTCTTCCAAAAGCAAGACACCCCCTTTTCTTCTCTTTACACCATTAATGATTGCCTAAAGTCCCTTTTGCCCTAAGTTTAATGCCTTATGGTTTTTAAGTTTAAGTGACTTGTCAAAATTGGCCTCACACTCTCCCACTACTTTAATAGTTCAAAACCCTTAGCCTAAGTCATATTATCTTACCCACATTAACAAGCTAAAAAAAATTTCAGGGGCCAACAACAAACATAATGGCTTAAGAGTCCCATGGATTGAAATGGAGAAACTGAAGTTTACACCATAAACTAAATCAGTCCGTTTCTTAGGAGCTTATGTGCCACAAACGGACAGCTGGGAGAAGATTTTAAGTCAATATGCATGTGACGAACAAAATGATATCTCTCTTGCCTAAACACAAGCAAATTTTGATGCTTAATTCATTTCATCATATGTTGATACTTTCATGCTTCTTATACTTTTTCCCTTCTTCATTAATACAAAAAAGATGTCGTAACCCCTTTCAAGGTATAACATGATAATAAATCATAGAGCATTTTCCAACAATCGCAACAATTCAACTCAAGCAATTAAGCATACACACATAAGCTAAATGGGAACATCGTGGTAGAAAGCTAAATGGGAAACCAAATCTAAAACTGACACTAGGAGAGACCATAAGAAAGGCGAAAAAGATTAAAATTAAAAGCCAAAAAAGGAGGCCAAATTCAAACATATACATAAGAATAAAAACAAGAGGAGAGAAAAGCCAAAAAGCATAAGGGTGATAATATAGAGGTGGTATAAGAGATGAGAAGAGATTGTACCAATTAGTGGCTTGTTTGTAAGAATATAAAGAGTTGACATGGTGAGTGGAGATCAAGAAGTTTCATAAAGAACAAGGAAGGATGCAAAGGTTGTAGTTAGAGAGGCTGAGGTTGGAGAAGAGAGGATGGTTAATATAGCATAATGATGGTATTGGATTAAGTTCTAGTCCTAGTTTTTCACACAAATAGAATTGTTATTAAGGTATGATATTATGAACAAAAAATAAACATGTTTAAACGGTCATAACAATTTCAATTATCGATACCAAATTATTTTCATCTTGGGAAAAAAAATCATAGAACAAAGATCATTTAAAGTTATATTAAAGTATAACTAATAACCAGGATATAAAATAAATGTTTACATTTAATATAAAACATTGACAAGAAAATGGGACAATACAACTTTTAAAGACATTGGGACTAAATTTTTAAAATTTTTCATTTTAATTCTACCTTTTTATTTTCCTAATTGAGGGTTAAATATTTTATTATGATCTAATAAGAAGATAACTTCTCATAACTAAAACATGTTTTAAATTTTACTGATATCTGAAATTCAATAAAAAAATTAATTAAACAATTATATATAAATTTAACAAAATAACAATAATGAAGATAATTAGAAAGTTGATGAAAATTCGATGGATAAGTTGGAGGAGTCTCGAATTGGTCCATGGCTAAATGCATTAGCTTTGAAACAATAATTGATCAATCATGATGAATAGTTGTCACTTCCATGTGATCCGTCCTTACTTTAAGAAAACTTTGGGATTATTATTTATTTAAAAATATAATATTTGTTAGTTGTCAGGGAAAAAATGAAAAACACGATAAGTGGGGAGAAATTCCATTGACTTGTCCTTCACTCTCTCCTGAAGAATTGTATGTAAGTTGAAAGCGGAGAGAATCAAGAAAAGAAAGGGGAAGAAAAATGGGCTGTGCTGGATCGTCACATTCCCAAGGGGGCGGTAAGATCACTGTATCATCTCTCTCTCTCTCTCCACCTTCTGTTTGGAAGGTCAGAGATCTTCCGAAAATTTGGCCATACACCAGTGAAGTGAATCTTTCCGTGCTTGTTTGTCCTTCACATTATAGGAAAAAAGGAAGAATTTTATTATATTGAACAGACTACGCACTTCCACAATTAGGAAAAGAAATATGTAACTGACGTTAAACCTTGTAGCTCTTTTTCTTTTTGTGTTTTTTTGGCAAATGAGCAACTTTGTTTCTTGGTGATGCCTTTTTTTAGAGTTTAAAATCGATGTTTTTAGCCTTGGTGGTTTGTTTTTCAGTTTAGGTTGGTATGATTTGGCTTTGAATTTCCAGATTCTAGGTTGTGGTTAGGAAATCCATGGAGTAGAGTTTCAACAAACGAGGAAGTTTAGGTGTTGTATCCATGTAAAGAGAAACCTCTTGTTTGTTTCCTAGGAACTGAAAGAGAATAAGAAGATGAAGAATACTTGTTTCTTTAATATTTTTTAAAGAATATAATTTTTTAATCTAAATTCATAGAACAGAAAATCAATCTATCATTTTTGTTATTCGATATGTTCCTAGAGATTGATGTTAAACTATCATCTACATATATATATATACATATATATATATATTGATGTAGTCTAACTTTGAATTGTCAATATACCAAGATATTCATGGTTAAGAAGTGCTTTTCAAGGATTTTCTCTAGCAAGATATAGGAGATTGCACAGTGATTTGTTTTTCTATTGCTTTCTACCTTAACTTCATAATTACTATACAATACGAGTTGACGAAATTGTAGGGTTATGGTAATTACGTTTCCTCGGCAAAGTGTATCTGTTCGAAAATTAGCTATCCTAATTCAAATAACTTTGTCAGAAGCTGATTTTATTGGAAGCATTATAATGGGAAGTCTCATCAACTACAACTCATCTTGAATGTCAATTGTGTCCTAAATCTCCTACAATACCAACATTTTGGAGTTGAGAAATATTTTTTGCCAAAAAGTTTGGACTTCAAACAGTTCCTAAGCATGTTTTTCCTTTCTCCATATTGGCACCAACTAGAATTTGAAGGACCATAAAACTAAAGCCATGGTATCCCTATGACAAAGCATATTTCTTTGACAAATAGCATCGATCTACATTTATTATTTGTTCTATTCATGTTGTTGAATATTTTTTTGTTCATAGAGAATCAAATCTTGATAAACAAATAGGCAAATGCATAAATGAGACTCTGTATTAGTCTTGATAGCAATAAGGTCTCCAAGTTGAGTTTAGTGGTTCCTCATCCATGAACTTGAAGCTTTTGTGGTAATACACCTCTTTTTTTTTTACTATTCTTATCCTACAATTTTATAATTTATAGCATGGAGCTCATATACTTCTAAAACAATCCTTTAGTTTCTTTTCTTTTCTAGATGCAATTTTGTTGATATTATGGATTATTTAATATTCTATTAATTAGTGCGATTTTACTACTTAGAATAAATAGTTTCTTCCTAATTTAAGAAGGTAATTAGGGTTGTATTGTCCTATATATTCCTTGTACTATTCATAGAAAGATTAAGAAAGAATTACTTTGTCCTCTTTCTTCATGTTATCCAAGCCATGGCTCTTCTACAATATCTTTTGTCTTCCTTTCTTCGTTCAAATCAGTCCTAAATGGACCATTGCCTAGCTATGTCTAGCAAATGGAGAAACTCTTCATCCTCCAACGATGATTTAAGCAGTCCAAGTGTTACTGATCCCAGTGTTATGACTGGAAACGGACAACATAACTATGATTTTCTGAGCTTGAACTTGCCTTTTCAATTGAATAAACAATAAATTTGGCCATTGACGGTATAGGAAAACTCGGGTATTTGACGCGGGAGACAACATTCGGATGATCCAAATGTGGCAATATGAAGGTCCGGAAATTCTTTGATCACAACTTGGTTGATTAATTCCATGGAACTTGCAATTAGAAATCCTCTTTTTGTTTTACCAACAACGAAAGATGTATGGGATGTGGTTCAAGAGATGTATTTTGATATTGAAATTTCTTCTCAAATTTTTGAACTCAAAACGAAGCTATGGAAGGCCAAGCAAGGAGACGTGATGTTACATTGTTTATAGCGAACTTGTAACCTTGTGGCAGGAATTGGACCTATGTTATGAAGATGATTGGGATTGTCCGAATTATAGTATTCAACATAAGAAAAGGGAAGAAAATGATAGAGTTTATGTTTTTCTTGCATGATTGAATCAAGAATTGGATGAAGTTAGAGGCTGAATTTTGGGAAGCAAGTCTTTACCCTATATCAAAGAGGTTTTCTCGAAAGTAAGGAGAGAGGAGATGAGGCGGAAAGTGATGGTTGGCAACACCAAATCAAAGGCTGAAGGTTTTGCACTCGTGTCAAAAGGAATAGATGCTAAGGGAGAGAGAAAAACAACAACAAAAATACGTGATGTGATCATTGTAAATGTGATTCACACACCCAGGAAACATGCTGAAAAATTTGTAGGAAGTCGAAAAATTAGAAGAAAAAATAGTTCAAAGGCAACCACAACTCCCAAACCAACACTATTGAATCCAAGGCCGAAACGTCTTCTAACACACAGCCTTTCACAAAGGAACAAATAGAACGAATCTGTAAAATTCTTCAGTCTCAAAATTTCTCTACTCCAAATCCTACCTGTTCTTCAATTCCAAAATAACATTGATGCCTTTTTTAAAGGCAAGAATAATCTAAGAAGACATTTTATAAATTTGGGATTAACTTGGTGACATGAGGACGAATATCATGGACAAAACATGTACTCCCAAATATATGAGGCTCAATAGTGAACAAGGGTTTAATGCAAAAGAGAATATGATAAGGAGTCCTATCATGAAGGATGGATGGTAGACGATTAATCAAAAAAGGACTATAGAGACCACATCAGCCCAGAAATACATGGATACATGTGTGTGGAATAGAAGTGCTCTGGCTACTTCAAGGAGATGCCTGTTTTTTCTTTCAGTTACACCGTTTTGAGATTGTATGTATCTACAAAAGAAGTTTGGTGAATAATTTCTTTTTTAAGCATGTAAGTTTGGAAGAGATCATCAAGATATTCTTTGGCATTATCACTTTGCTAAGTATTTAAGGAAACATTAAATTGTGTTTTGATTTCAGCATAGAAAGTGGTAAAATGAAAAAATAGCTTAGAATGGTTTTGCATTAAATAAAGCCAACTCATCCAAGAAAAATTGTCAATAAAGTTCACAAAATACTGAATGTAATAACTCAAAAAGAAAACTAACTCTTTCACTGACTTAAGGAACAGTAGACAAACGATGATGTTTTACAAATTGACACGACTCACAATCTAGAGACAAGACATTTTTAAATTTTGGATATAGTTTCTTCAACCCAAACAAGGATAGATGGCCTAATCAACATTGTGCTTCAAAAGGAGTTGAGATCACGAAGCAAGTAATGGGTCTAGGCACCTATTCATGGATATCTAGAATGTAGAGGCCTCCTGACACATGTCCACTATCAACTAGCTTCTTTGTCATAATATCATGAAAAGGATAGTAATCCGGGAAAAATAAGATATAAGAAATTAGAGCTCAAATAATTTTGGTAACAAATGTTAAGTTAAAAGAAAATCCTAGTAGGCCTATCACATATGATAGGGAAAGTATAGGAGTAGGGTGAGTAGTTCCAAAACCAAGAGTAGATAAGGTAGAACCATCTGCTAAAGTGACTTTGGAAGGAGAATTGTGGAGTGTAAAGGTTGTAAGAAGATTGGGATGACCTATCATATGGTTATTAGCACTAGAATCAATGTCTAGCTGGGTGTTGGAGGAAGAAAGGAGAAGCTTGTCAAGATTACCTGTTCCAGCAATGGTAGTGATAGTTGAGCTATGCATGGCTTCTCTGTCTGGACAAAATTTAGCAAATTCATCCGCAGATTCTCAGAATGTTTCTCTAAAGAAGTGTTGGGTATGGTAGAAATAGCTGCAACATGAACTGAGTGAGATTTTTTGATTTGTTTTGCAGTTTTAGACATGTGTGTTTGATATGATCTAGCTCGTGAGAGTAGTTACATTCAACACTTCTTGTATCATGATTCCTCTTTTCTCAGCCCTCACTATTGTTTCCTTTATTTTGACTTCTATTAGAAGAACGTTTATTATTCTGACTGACAAGAGTACTTGAAGCCTAAACAGGTGGAGCAACAATAATAGTATTGTCTATACATAGAACTCTGCAGAATGCCTAGTGTAATGAGGAAATTTTTGCCCTAGAGAAGATTTGTGACTTTGCTGTATCAAATTGAGAATTAAGGCCTACCAGAAAACTCATGACTACCATTTTTTCCTGTTGAGTTTGTTGTACCTTAATATCAGGACTAAAAGGAAACAAAATATTGAGTTCTTCAAAAACCAGTTTGAAATTCATAAAATATGATTAAAGAGAATGATCATGTTGTTCAGCCCTATAAAAATTCTTACAGATCTCATGGACATGAGAGATATCCTCTTTTCCCAAATACAAAAATTCCAAGTACTCCATTAATTTCTTAACATACTCACAGTGATTAATCATGCTAACCGCTTCAGAATCTATCGTATTCCAAATTTGCAAGAATAATTTGACATCATCTTTTAGCCATTCCATTCTTGTATTATCAGAAGGTGGATCAGCTGTAAGATGGTCATCCTTGAAAATACTATGCAAATAAATCGTAAAAGTTTAGCTTTAGTTTAGATAATTAGGACCTATCAACTTACGTTCGATGATTTTAGACATCACTGGAATAATATCCATAACCATAGTTGATTTATTTTCATCAGCCATAGAAAATGAAGAAAATATACCCACAAAACTATGTCAAAATTATTTGGCGATGGGTAAGATATTGAAGAAACTCCATAAGTCAAAAAGTACTTCCTATCAAGTTAGCTATTCCACATCCAAGGAACCTGCAGTTTCCAATAACAAAAAAAGAGTTACCTGCGGTGACAATATCACCAAACTGTTGAAAACAGAAAGGAGCAGTCTTTGTAATCAGGCTAAGTGGCAGAACAGTGCACAAAGCCCTAGGCAGGTGATGGTGGTGGTGGTGGATCAGATACCCAAGTGAGTTGGAAGGGAGAGGCAATGGGAATCACAGCTCCATCACACGTGCTTTCATGTCCTGGCTCATAGGACAGATGACAAACCTTTCTGGTGGCTTGTGGCTCACTTGCAAGACCTCTGGTGACCAGCTTTTGATCAGTCGGTGGCTGGCGACTCCATTGGTGCCGGCAGAGAGACTCAAATGTCACCTTAAACTGGTCACCCAAACACTACAACAAGTAGAAAAACAAACCTGAAATTCTGCCTTTGGGCAGAACGTTGAATTTTCAGACAGCCAAGTATGGCTATGATACTATGTTAAGAATACTTGATGATTCGTATTTATTATAGACCTCTATTTACATGCATGATGTGTGCTTAGATGGTAGTGAAATAATGTCAATCTGTACAATCAAGCTTCCTAAGATCAAGCTATAATCCCCATAAATATCTTTACATTAATTGATAATATGTAACACAATGATAACCTTAAATGATGTTGTATACTTGATATGATGTTATTGCCAAACCAAGCATTTTTCGAGATGGGTTAAGAAAGAAGATCTATGTATGTAACCATTCATCCTGATAAGTGAAACTAAAGCAGTAAATTTCAATTCTACACCAACTGGAGCTTGATTTATATTTATAATGTAGAGCATGTGAAATCTTGTTGATCTCGATATTATGGTCAAAATGTACCAGTATGTTGTCATGCTCTATATTTTCCTTTTTTATACTGGTAATTGTTAATATATAGAGATATAGTCAAACAGCCGTCAGTTTTTATATCTATCAGGATTTAAGCCCTATTAAATGGGAATGTGCTTCTACCTCCCTTCCATCAAGCTAAAGTTGTAATGGCTCATGGGCTTTTTATTACATCATATGTTTGGTGGGTACTTGTTTGTTGCATTTTATAGAAAATCATACGGTGAAATTTTTGAGTGTTTATGTTAGAGATGTTCACTTTCTTTCATGCTTGGCATCCAAATTCTCATCCTGATGATTAATGTTCATTTTCTTAGCTTAAGTTTATAGCTGTAGCTAGCTAGTATATTAGCAGGAATAACCTTCATCATTGTTTATCTTTTCTTACCAACTTCTGGAGTTTGAAATACTTGCAACTTATGATTATGATAGTAAGTGCAAAGAAGATAAGAAAGCCAAAACCATGGAAGCATCCTCAGCCTATATCAAAGACTGAGCTTATACAAATGCGTGACGAGTTTTGGGATACTGCTCCTCATTATGGTGGAAGGAAAGGTAGGATTTTTTTTTTTGGAATACCTAATTTATCATTGTTTTTTGAACATGGGGAGCAGTTGATTACAGGATTTTAGAAATATTAAATGATCATATATGCTTTTAAACTAAACAAGCGGCATGGTTGGTTAGTGGTTAATAACAGTTCCGGAAAAGGATTAATTAATGATATTTTGGTCATTAACAAATCTAAAGTTCATGCAATTGATACTAGTGATTGCTTGTTCTATTATGTTAATAAGATTTTATAATGATGTTCTGGTCAAAGTAGGCTAATTTTGTTTTCTTTTGGTAAGCAAAGTCAGATATATTGAGTCAAATAGTAGCAGAAATAAGAGATATTCAGAGAATTGATAAGCAAGTGAAGGGAAACTGAGCTACCTGTGTATAAACGTATGTTATTTAAC
The DNA here is from genome assembly GCA_029829435.1 of Erythroxylum hondense. NCBI lineage: Eukaryota > Viridiplantae > Streptophyta > Magnoliopsida > Malpighiales > Erythroxylaceae > Erythroxylum > Erythroxylum hondense. Next base: position 38,511,370 of record JANKYF010000004.1, on the reverse strand, counting down.
CTTTTAAATGGATGATGAGGCAGAACCAAATGGAAGTTCTCGTGCCTGGTCGTACCCATTGGACTTTTATAAACAAGTTCCTGTGTGTTCATATTGCAACTCTAAGCCTTTTTTTCAGAGAACCAATAGGAGAAAGCTTACAAATTTTGAAAGGAAAGACTCAGGGTGAAGTTTTGCATTTATGATGCACAAAATGAACATATAGGACAATTTACTTTAAGATTTGTATGGTCAAGTCTCCATTGCTTCCTTTTTTTTTTTGTCATTAATGTAAAGATTCCTGTGCACTACTTTTTACCTATTAACATCATCAAAATGATGAAGTGGAAGAAGCTTATGTAATTGGTTTTGTTTCAGAATACAAATTTAAATGTAGAAGCGATAAAGTGAATAGTATACTAACAGTGGCATAAATGTGGCTAACAATATCTTTGTAGAACTAATTAACAGGAAAATATCATTGGATAGAATGGAAGGTGGGAAGATTTTCTAGTGTCTCTATGAACATAATTGATTGAATACTTTTACAGATAATCCTTTCATATGGGATCTGGATGAAATTTTGAGTTGGATGATTGAGAATGACTAAATGTACAGACAAAAGGAACTTCTATTTTTGATTTAGATCGTTCTATTTAGAGAGGAATCTAGCTGGCAAGACTATTTTAGCTATTGTAGGTAGCATGGTAGAGCTTTGTTTACGCCCTCTGTTGTAGCTGCCATATTTTAATTTGGAAAATAGAAGACTACTTAAATCTATCTTTGATGCAAGCTGATGTCAATTACTTACATCACTTTTTTTCTTTTTTAATTTCTTGATGCAAGCTCATCTTTCTGATTGTTAAGTGTGAAACCTCATTAGGATGTATGAAAGGACTGCCCAGTAGTGTTATTTGACTGACAAATTGTGATGGAATCTTTATTTCATTATCAGAAACATTTCTGGCCGTAATATATTACAGAGTACAGCATTTGAATATATATAATAAATTAACGCTAGTTATAAGATTCGTGCGTCATAGCAGTTTAACAGAACTTGTGGCAATTCCATTCTAGTGAATGGCTGCAATATGATGAGATATTTACTTTTTCTGTATGTTTTTTGGAGGATTCTGGGCAGTCTTGAAGAATGGAAAAATGCTGTGGAAAAAACTATGATGAAACTGGACAAAATTGTGATCCCAGCTTGACCTTATTGTGCAAGTGGAGTATAACTGAGAAATGACAGTAGTTTGAGTTATAAAGGAGGAATCACTATATTGTTAGCTTCATATTGTACAATATTAACTTCTTTCTCGGACTCACAATATTCATATGACCAAAATCAACAATTTATTCTAAGCTGATTGGCTGAGCAATTTATCCAAATCTCTGTTATAACATGATTACCAAACTTGATGAAAAATTCGATGCTTATATTGAAATTCTCAACGCAAATATGACCTTTCTGGACTTCCAGAGATCTGGGATGCACTCCGAGCTGCTGCTGAAGCTGACATTGCCCTTGCTCAAGCCATTGTGGACAGTGCTGGTGTAATTGTTCAGAATGCTGATTTGACAGTATGCTACGATGAGAGAGGTAAACAGTGCTTTTCTGATTGTTTTTGACATAATTCACTTGAGGCCTACATTCTATAGAAAATTCTGTAATCTGTCTGAGCCTTTGAATTTCTTTTACCTTTTGGATGATAAATTTTGGTAATTATGCTTTGTATGACAGTCATATTGATGATCCTATGACACATTCATGATTGGCAGGTGCAAAATATGAATTACCGAAGTATGTTATGAGTGAACCAACCAATTTGATCCGTGACTCCTGAAAAGCAGACCAATTTGCACCATCCATGGGCAGGAATAATTGTAAATAATGTATATTAATCTGGATTATTCAATTGCTTGCCTTTTCTTACTATGCCTATTTTTCTTTAGCCATGATTAATTCAAGTACAGCGAGAGAATTCCTTCTTAGTAAAAGTGAAAATATCCTAAAACCTTTGTGATGTTGGTTGGTTATTTGGAAAGCGTGCTGGACTGAAATTTCATTTACTGGACAAGAAGTGCGGACTGCTGATGTTAGACCATCAACCAAACAGTTGATAGTGCGTTCCATGAGCCACCATAATTCACTAGTATGATAAGCCCTGTGCCAAAGCGTCAAAAGTAAATCTTATTTTTCTTATTTTATTTTTGATAAAAGTCAAAAATGAATTTTATAAAAGCAAGCTTGATGTCGGGCCTAACTAATATGGTAGTAGTCTAGTACCTGTTAACATAAAGATTCATCAATCCATATGCTGTAGGGATCTGGTTGTGTTTTAAGATACTATATTTTCTTCTACAATCTTGACCTGAAGGTCTTAAATTGTTACTCTATTGATGTCCCGTATCAAAATTAACGGCTGTTTTTAAAACCCTGACGGCTGAAAGTACACTTTGTGAAGCAAAGAGCACAATGGACTATGTAACTTCAAGATTCTGAATAGAATACATGAACAAGAAACCTGGTCCACAAGCAAAAACCTAATAAACCACATGATTACATTTCCATCTTTATAAATTCCCTTAAACACGCTTAAAAAACGACAGAATATTTCCTTGTTTAGGGTTCTTATTTCCTCCCTTGTTTACTGCTTTGCCTCCTGCATTAGTTGATGTGGTGCTTCCAACTGCGGGTGACTTCTTGGTTGCAGGTGGCCTGGTCATATGAACATCAATGGTCAGTTGCTAAGCAGTTTGAAAGATGCCTCCACGTAATAGCACAACTATATCATAGAGGGTAAACCATAACACTCTGGCTTGCCAGAAGTCATAGCATGTAATACGTGTGCGATACCCTATCTACAATAGTTAGCAGAAAAGAGTATCAAATAACCATTCATTTGTAACAATTTCTCCTCTTAAACGGCGTCCACCTGTCTCCTGTTGTTTCTCTCACCCGACATTTCATGCCGCAGCAATTGTTATCCAGCAATATCCTATCTACAAAAGTCAGTAGAAAAGAATATCGGAGAAGCATTCATTTCTAACAATTTCTCCTCTTAAACCTCTTCCACCTTTGTTTCTCTTACCTGACTTCTCATGTCACAGCAGTTTTTATCCATTTGTTGTCTACATTGAAATTGCATATCTTTGATCCCAAGTTTGTGAAGTTATTGATGGAATTTGGCAGATGCAGAAAGGAGCAAAAAGCACGGATACTTGGGGAAGCAGTATTTGAAATGAAATCTTTTATTATAAATAATAATTCTCAACATGTACCATAAAAGCATTATATTCAAAAAGCACCATATGATTGTCATGGCAGTAAAGATAGTAGTGTTAAACGAGAGATCAACAAGCAATGACACTCACCTGTTTTTGACAATGTTAGTGACTGCATTTATTTCAGCATTCTTTACCATGGTAGTTTCTGCATCCTTTGCCATATTACTTTCAGCTTGCTTCGTTTCACTCTCCTTCCCCTCCCAAACTACCTCAGTTACTGCAACAGGCAAAAACTATTATACTAACCGAATACTACAATGGAGAGTGCATGAACTTTTACTTATTAACCTGCACAATTTCAAAATATCTAGTGAAGTTGTTCCAAAACCTTAACAAGTTAACTTGGATGGTATTACTTAAGACTTAAAAACTGTGATTAAAAAACCTATTCTTTTGACAAAAGACTGGGAACAGTGTTTAGAAAATATAAATTAGGCTACAAAGAACCTAAAAAGAGACAAAGAAAAGAAGAAAATAACAAATTAAAGCAGAAATTGTTCCATGAAGGAATTTCAGAAGTTAAAAAAAAAAAAAAGGAACACGGGTGCACCTTCTCTGCCACGCTCATCAATCCGTGTCTTCAATACTTTTCTCCTTTTGGGAGAATTGGAGGCAATATTACCAGACACATTCTCTTCCACATCATCTCCAGTAGTACATTGACGAATCTTCTCTGAAGAAGTGCTAGAGCTGATACCTTTGCTGACAGAGGTAGAATCTTGCCTTACAAGTTGATTAGATGCTCTAACAGTTAGATTATCTTTCTTGGTCTTCAAGTCATCTCCTTTTGGTTCATCAAAATTGGGTTTGCCCGAAATAAAAGTTTCACTGATTTGTTTCTTTGAAATTTCAGGTGAAGCTAGACTGACTGCATTTTCAAACTCATCATCTGAATAATCAAGAACCATCCGCCTTTTCCTATAACATCCATCATTTGCAGCCCGCATAGACTTGACATCTTGATTCTCACCATCACTTCCAATATCCGCTATGATCTTCTTAGCATCAACTTTAGTTTCTGAAACATCCAACCTCATTCAGATTTAGCGAATCAAATTTGAAATGAAACACATTGATAAAAACAAAGTTATAGGCCATTGAATAGAAGTTAACTCGTAAAATGGATAACAGAATGCTAAGTAGTGAAAAGTTTTAGATTGAGTACAAGAACAGATGCTAACCAGCAAACTTTGGGTTGTAATTGTTGTTTGCTGGTTCACTATCAGGTTTTGACTTCGTAGATGCACTGGCCCACAAATTTGCTAATGAACTGTCGTTACCCGAGGTGCTTTTATCACTAGGACCTTTTTTAGTATTGGTACTCAAAGGGGGAACTTTTTCTTTACCTGTATGAGGCTTCAAGGCCTGAACATGATTTGTGATTTCATTAGTTCCAGTGCAACAGCTTTAACCAGATGTGGAAGTTGTAGACAAACCTCAGAGCTTGACTGCTTAACAATCGTTTGTTGAGGTGGTGGCACAGCTACAATTTCACGTTCATAAGAATTCTTGGATGGACCTGGCAATCCCACAATTTTTGGTTGTGCAGTTGCAATGCTACTAGGAGTTGTTTCAACATTTCTCTTCACGAAGGAATTAATAACCCCACAGAACCTGATGAAAGATGACTGAAAACATAAGGATAAAGTAACCAACATCTGCTAATCTGAAAATGACTAGCTTACATGAAACACTTTTCCAGCATAAAGATCCGAGCAAGAGCACAATTCAAGGAATGGACAGTTTTGTTTAACATAAAGTAAACCCCAGAGCTTGACGAGTAAAATGCATATGAACGAGTTAATTTCCCTGAGCTAATATGAAGGATCTTATTGAGAAGAAAAGGTTAAAGTCTGTTGTGCCACCTAATATTGATAAACCTTGCCCAAGACCACAAAAGATAAAAGAAGATGCAAAATATCTAGATGGGCCTGGCGAAAAACGTACGTGAGTCAACTTTCATCTTGATTTTATATTGATATAGTCTGTCGTGCCACCTAATATTGATAAACCTTGCCCAAGACCACAAAAGTTAAAAGAACATGCAGTAGATGGAACTGGCGAAAAACGTACATGAGTCAACTTTATTGAAGGGAAGCACTTCACAGTTTTAAAGAGGCAACACAGTATTTGAATGTGAATGAGCTTGTGTGAGAACATGCAAATAAAATCAAGAACACTGTTTACAATGGCAACATTTTAGTCATAATCAAAGTCAACTTGACCATCTTTATAGTAATACTAAGTGACCTGGCATTCCATTGCACATAAGATATATTTCACTCCTTGGTGCATCTAATGCCATTTTAAAATCAACTTGCATCTAATAATCATTAAGCAGTTCAAACCTTTGGTTTATCTAGGCCTCTCTTTTCTACTTTAAATGAACAAAAGAAAATCAAATCCATCATAATAACTCTTATAGATCCAGTTAATTGAGAGTTTTAACTCCAGAATTTGGTTCCTGTTGGACCAGCTCTCAAAACCCAATAGCATAAGTATTCGTTGCAACTGTTATTTTGAGTATTCTCAAAAGGAATATATTGTCTCTTCTTCACAAAAAGCATAAATATTTGATAAAAATGGCTGCTTGGGGAAGTTTCAGAACTTCAATTTGATAGCTAACAGACATCTTTAAGACAATTGTACATACTAAAAGCTTAGGGTCCAGGTTGCCACTTAGCAAAAATTATTTCAGGGTTATTGTATTGACAACTCGAACAAAAAGTGATTGGTGTCCTGGGAAGGAAAGAAAAAAAATCGATCGTTTCTTAGTAGCCCTCCGCATGGCAAAAACAGAACAAACATTACACCTTTGCAACTAATTGATAATCTCAGACAGGCAAAGAAGCAATAATTGAACAAACTTTCAAGCTAATTTTACACTGGGAAAGGATGGACTAAATTTATGTTTTCATCCGTCAATCCGATTCATAGGTATGACCATTACATGAAAAGTTTTTTAATGATGAGAATCACATTCAAATCATCAGCTTTCACAAAGTAAAGAATGCATTGGAAGCAGATTGAACAACTACAGTCTCACTGTTACTTTGGTGACAACTACAGAACAATGACGAAGTTTAATTAATGATGAAACAAAACATGATTAATATGGAGAAGGAAGATAAATAACATAAAATGCACAGGAAAGACATAGGCTACCTGTTATCTCTCAAACAATTATCAAAAGCTGCAGGCTGTTTAAATAGCTCTTCTGTTTGTACAAATTCGGTATTCCAAAGTGCTGCAGGGTCTTTTGGAATAGAAGTTTGCACACTGTAGACCTGAACTGAGCAATTTCCATCAAATTCTTGTTTAGCACCTGCAGCAAATTCAGAAAAGATACTTATATTGCTATTCAATTCCTTGCATCCAAATATCCACGTAAAAGTTATTACAAATCAAATTATCTATCAAATAAGAAAGGATCTAAAAGAAATTTTCGTTTGAAAGAGTCCAGAAGAAGCATCAGAAAAGAATGATCAAAGCCATATTTCTTAAATGACTCGTAAAATTTTAGAAGTCCCTCTCTAACCAGCAAGTAAAATTGACAAATTATTATTGGCTATTGGAGCAACCAAGCACTTGAATAAAAATATCCAACCTTCAAGTTTGGGACCAGACACAAGCTTTACGTGGTAACTAGTAGGACTGCTCTTCAGCCAGCCAGACAATGTATAAACTACTTCCAACCCACTGCCGCGTGTCTCAACGAACTCCTGAAGCAACCTAAGCACAGCAACACACTAGTTGAGGATTGTAAACCCTTCCACCAAATGTATGAACTGGTGATGCAAAAATTACCGCTTCGCAGCATTTGAGGACACTAAAAAATTTCGACTCAGCCATTTGTATGACACCTGAAAACAGCATAAGCAATTGTACTAAACATGAAGCTAGCTCAAGCTCAAGTGCAATAGCAATAGCCAATAACACGCACTTAAACCAAGTGTTCAGCGTTTAAGTCCAAAAAGGATCAAACTTTGTGACTATTATCATTGTATTGTTTTCTATAACCATAACACAATCAATCCCAAATGCATATTTCGGTAAATCACAAACAATGAAAAAGCGATATTCAAAGTTGAATTTTAGCAGAAAAAAGAGTAGAAATTAGCACCGTTTGGAGTTTATCAGAGATGAGAGCGTCGATCTCTTCGAATATGCCTAAGGTTTCGATTTCTTCCATTCCTTGCTTTTTCTTTTTTGTTGAATTAGAAAAGAGAAAGAAGAAGGAGAGCAGTAATTAAAGCATTTCGTTTAGGGATTTTGTTCTCTGCTGTCTTCCCGCCACATGAGGAGGATATTTACGACTTTTGCGTCGTACAGTGACTATCTCACAGAGACTTATCATTTTCTCTCTAACATGCTGGATGGTTTACCCGTTTTTTATTGATATTTTTATTTTCTATTCGCTGTAAAATGTTATTTACTTTCTTCGTAATAGATACATTAATAACATTTCAATAATTTATAGTAGAACATGTATTAAATCCCTGCTTGCTTCAACTTTTAGGTTATGAATCAATGTTTTAAAAACCGGACCGGACATCGAACCGGTCGAAGAAAAGATTTCAAATTTAGAGGTTCAACCGATAGTAAACCGCTATCAAACCGGAATATAATAAATAAGATGAAAATTTTATAAGAATAAATAAAAATAAAATATTTTATTGAA
>JANKYF010000004.1:38456575-38470182 GCA_029829435.1 Erythroxylum hondense | reverse complement strand
CACATTTACATGTGGATCTACCGGAAACAACCTCTCTATTTTGTAAGGGTAAGGCTGCGTACTATTGACCTCCCCAGACCCTGCTTCATTGCGGGATTTCAAACTGGGTGCGATGATGATGATGATGATCCTATTTATAATGATCTTAGAAATTATTTTATAAATGATGTTATAAAATATAGTTGGTTTGTATTCTTTGAGTGAGTTTGGAGTTTGGTTCTTCAGAACGAAGTAAACGAACGTTTTGTTAATCGCTTTCATCATCCTTCCTTCATTAAAGAATTTCATATTGGTTTCTGTTACTATTTTCATAGTGATGTACACATTTTATGATAAAGAAACTATTAAGACCATCTTATCCTTGGGTTTTGAGGGTTAAGAGAGAACAATGTCATTTCTACTTCTTGTTCAAACATTGGAGTAATTGGTATAGAAGCATATTGTTGTTTGAGCTCTTCCCTGATGATTGAATTTAATAAAGAGACAAAATATTTCCCCTTAGATGGATTATCTTAGGAGTTGAAGTAAATGTAACCTTCTTTATGAAGATCCCCCTGGAAAAAAAAGAAAAAGAAGAAGTAGACTTATCATCATTTGTTAGTGAAATAATTATATTATTATTCCTTCTAAATATTAATGCTTTGTGGAAGAAGTTAGAGTTTATCCCAACCTTTTATCTAAAGGAATCTTGATCTCTATTGAGTTATTAAGCTATTAATTAATAAGGCTTGAGCATAGTCTTGAAGCGTTTCCTTTTTCTTATGCTAGATCAGAGGATCAATTGGAGATTGGTAGAGTTGGGATTAAAAGGAGTTCAAAATTTCCAATTTATGTTTGACAAACTTTTGGGAACATTTGACCTTTGCCAATTGAGCACTTTCGTTCCATCCTTCACTACATTGAGCTTCCTAGTATAAATATAAGATTTGTTCCCCTTAAATTCCTTATTAATGCCTTTTAAAATTGATTCATGAAATCCTTCAATGTCAACTAAGTAGTTGTTAAAATTCCCTTTAGAGTTTTCAACAAGAGATCTTAAATCAATAGTGAAGAATGGTAAGAGAATAGAGGATTATTAAAGTAGGCAATGCATTTTGGAAACATTGATAACTAGCCTTTATTTACCATAGCTCTATTAATCTTTTCTATAATAAACCAATTTCCTTTCTACTTATTGGACCAAGTGTAGAAATTTCTCTAAATTCTCAAATTAGTACTTAGACAGTAGTTGCATAGTCTATTAATTCATTTAAGTGGTTTTTCAAGTTGATGTTACCCTCAGTCTTGTGAATGCATCATACGATTAAAGTCCCTAAACAATATCTAAGGGCCTTTAATGACAACTTTGATTTCCATAATTTTTTTCCATAAAGGTACCCTCAAAAAGTTTAGATTATAAGCATATGCAAATGTTATAAATATCTCCACCATCTCTTGTTTTAGCTTAACAAGCAAATGTGTGATTTGGTTTATGATTAAGGAACTTAGTACCTAATTTACTAACATGATAGAGTAGTATTATCCTCTTATTAAAGTGATGTTAATGGTTTGAAAGGATTTCTATATGTCCTTTCAAAAACTTCATTTTAATGACAGTGATTTCCTTCAGCTTGGTTTCCAACAGCCCCACTATATAGAGGTTATTATTATCAATATAATTACTAAGAGCAAGTTGTTTATAAGGAAAATTGATCCCTCTTACATTCTTTATTATAATCTTCATTTTTGAACAGTAGGGTTAGATCACTTTTTCTTCCTTTTTAATCTTGTTCTTTGAAATATTTTGAATTCTAACTTTGTACCTAATATAAAGGCTCCACATGCCTTGGGACTTAAGTACTCTTTAGTTAAGGAGTGGACTTTTTTTTTTCTTATAAAGGAAGAATGAGGACTTCTAAGTGTGAATTAATATCCAGCTTAGTCTCTATAGTTGATTTATGCATTACGTTGAAGTAATAAATAGCCATAGGGAGTTCTTTTGACTTTTTTCCCGAGCCTTGCTCAGAACAAGTCTTAATTATTGTATCATCTCTCTAATAATTGGATACATTAGTAATCACCATTTCTAAATTTATAATATTGACGTCTAGTAACATATCATGATCATACAAATATTTAGAAATGTCAAAGTAGTTTTGACTAAGTTTTATATATATGATTTTTTCGTGTAATTTAATTATTTCCTTATACAATGTTCCAATTAGACATAGAGCATGCAATTAATGTCTACTCTATTTTAAGTCCAATTATATTAGTTCTTCGTCATTAGCTATCAATTCAATTGATGACATTTATAATATATTTATAAAATGTCATTCCACCTTTGTCAAGGATTTCCCGAATTAATATTAATCGAGAACAATAGAACATTCTCCGTAATTACTTTAGGGTGATAAATCCTATTTTAATCTTTCAACTATAGTTCACGTGACATCTAATAACTACCAACTGAATTTTCCATAATTAGAATATGTCATAAGTAGTATAAAAAATAACAATTCTTTTGCAATATAACTTTGGAGACTTCAAGTCAAAGAATTACTTATACAACTATTATAATGAAAATTTTCATAGACATACAAGTAATGTTTCAAATGAATTTATCATATCTGGTATGTCTAGTAAACTTGTTTTCTAACAAGTATCTCCATTCTTTAATTTATGATATTGATTGTTTCATTTATAAGGAAAAACATAATACGTGCTAACTTTTTTCATTATACTAATATCCAGTCTTAATAAAATAATAACTAAGAATAATTTAGAGATAGTACATACATGCAATATGAATATTATAATTATAATCTCATTATAATTTTATTTGTAATATATAATTATCTCATTAACTTTATCATATATATATTTAAATATTTACAAAATAACTAATGTCTTTAAATAGTTATCACTAAACGATAATTAAATTGATTCCTCGTAAGATATAAACTAATAATATATGTTTTTATAAAGTTATTTATGTTAAAAGGAGTAGATGACTGCATAAAGTAAAGTCCAGGACTACGAGCATAGAAAGACACTTGCCACCAAGGCAAGCTGCTCCCGCTTTCTAAAATATTCCCTTTAAAACATGCACTAGCTGGTTTAATATCAAATAGAAAAATGCACGCATGCCTAAACTTTACCTTCCCATGGGTACTGGTGTTCTGGGTTTTGGCAAATAGCCAGACATTCATTAGTCTCGCGTCTTTAAAGCTGTGAGGCTCCTGAATTCAACCTAACTACGAAATCCCACTGTTCACTTCTTTTCTTCTCTGTTGATCTTGATTGTTTAAATGACACATCCATGGAAAATCAGGTCTGTGCTTTCTCTTGCTTTAGTCTACATTTCTTCTTTTATAACCGCTTTCTGTTTGTAGTAAGTTTACTCTCACATTTCTTCCAAACCAAAAGCGAACTTCTTCTGCTCTGGGATCTCTGAGCTTTTGTTCTTTTATGTTGTTTACTCTTTGCTAGAGCATGCTTTAAAGCTACCGTCATATACCAACTTGAAGACTGAAACCTGTGTTAACTTCAGCAGTTACATAGCATCCAGTTGAATCAACCGCAAGCAATTATCGCCAACAGACCAAGGTACAATTGTTTATATGAGATATTCATTTTGACTACTTTTACATACGTAAGCATGAAACAAAATGGCAAAGTTGATTTTGAGTTGCCCAGTTTTGTTTCTTTTATGGCAAAGGGTGTCTGCACTAGCTTGTGTTTCAACATTAAACAAGTTCCGTTGCTTTGAAACTCCATGCTTTATACGATTTTCTTTACTATTTTTCTTGTTCTGAAACATTTTTCTTTTCTGTCCATGATTAGTGGGTTTCACATTTTCTAAAGTAAATATCCTATGCTTTTGGATTAGCCTTTGTTTCTCATTCAACTTGGGCATGAAAGCAAATTTTGGTTAAAGAAATTGTTGACAAGACTGAATTTGGGTTACAGAATGAACAGTATTTTTCGATAGAAACAAATTAAATGCGAGAAGGTTTGGATTAGGAATTTGCAAGCAATATGATTTCCATCAGACAAACATCTCTGAGTTTCCTCTCACATTCGACCCTTTTCACTTTAGTTGCTAAACTTTGGATAAGATTTCCGAAGAATCTGCTCTAGAAATCAGTTTGCTTTATCTGTGTAGGTGTGTAAAGTACACAGAATCTTTAACTAATTTTTCTTGACAATAGGATCACTTCTGCTGCTGTTTACTATTGTTAATACTCTTCATTTCTGCTTGCCTAGTGTAGATGCCTTCTTAGGTCATTCTTTTTTTCTGATCTTCAATGATCCATGCAAGATTTAGTTCTTTTAATCTAAATGATCAACGTGTTCATATACCGCCACTTAAATGATCTTTCATTTATGCTTTATGCTTTTCTTCTTTTCTTTCCGTTCAATCCTCTTAGCTACACCTCCACTTATTTATTTCTCAAGGCTCCATGATTTTCCTTGATTCTTTCTTTCTATTTCTGCAGTTATTTGAAAGATTGTCTTTCTTTACGTTGAAATATGAGGGTCCGTTGCTCTGGTTCAATACCATCAGATGAATCGGCTTTGGATGCTGAAAGAAACATTTACAGTCATCCCAGTCTTCCGTCCCTAAGTCCCCCAACTCTCCAGCCATTTGCATCAGGTGGACAGCACTGTGAAAACAGTGCTGCATACTTCTCATGGCCTACCTCCAGCCGTTTAATAGATACTGCTGAGGAGAGGGCTAACTATTTTGCCAATCTGCAGAAAGGGGTTCTACCTGAAACACTAGGTCGTCTACCTAAAGGGCAACGGGCTACCACATTGCTCGAGCTGATGACAATAAGGGCATTTCACAGCAAGATCTTGCGATGTTACAGTCTTTGCACAGCAGTGGGATTTCGCATACAACGAGGTGTGCTCACAGACATTCCAGCCATTCTTGTTTTTGTTGCTAGGAAAGTTCACAAGCAATGGCTCAGCCCCATCCAATGCCTACCTAATGCTCTAGAGGTGAGGAATGATGTCACCTATCTCTAGTTAGATTTTTGTTGCAAAGGAAATTAGGTGTTGTGCCATTGTCACTAAAGAAAGTCCTTCCAAGAATTTACAATTCCATCCACATACATTCTTATAATCAGGGACCTGGAGGTGTATGGTGTGATGTGGATGTGGTTGAGTTCTCCTATTTTGGTGCACCCGAGCCAACCCCCAAAGAACAATTTTACATAGAGCTTGTGGATGATTTGGGTGGGGGTGATCCTTGCATTGGTTCTGGTTCTCAGGTATTTCTCCTTGTTGGCTACATTAAAAACAACATCATTATATTAATTGCAAGGAAATCTACTTTTTCCTTTTATTGACGTGGGGGAGGGATGGGGTTGCTGTGTGCTTTTTGATATATTTTTCCTGGTTAAAATTATCCTTCATTTTTCATTTAACTTCATTTATTGACATGCTTAGAAGATTTTCTTTCTTTTATTTAGGTTATTTTTTCTCTTTATTTTTTCCTAATGAATTAATGGAAGAGTTTCTTTTCTTTTTTGTTTTGTGCTTTATTTTTCAACTTTATTCTATTATATTCATTTCCTAACAAAACCTAATCTCAAAAGGCTATTGGGCCATGTAGTTCATAATAGAATAGTTAAAGAATTGGAGTCCCATTTATGTTTCATTAGTTAAAGCAGCATTTTAAGTTCAGACGATGTATTATCTACATTAAGCATCATATATAGTTAGTGGAAATCAAAGATTATATGTTGCTTGTGCGTGTAGGTAGCTAGTCAAGAGACTTACGGAACATTGGGTTCTATTGTGAGGAGCCAGACTGGAAATCGACAAGTTGGTTTTCTGACTAATAGGCATGTTGCTGTCAACTTGGATTATCCAAACCAAAAAATGTTTCATCCTTTGCCCCCAACACTTGGACCTGGGGTATATCTTGGTGCTGTTGAGAGGGCTACTTCATTTATCACAGATGAGCTTTGGTATGGCATTTTTGCTGGAATAAACCCTGGTAAAGAGTTCATATCATAACTCAACACTCTTGTGGTCATAAATTCCTATGTGTGATACAAGTTTGCATAAGTTGAAACTGTGAATACAATCCAATGGTTGCGCTATCACATTCAACAATTTTGAGGTCGTTATGTTTCGATGTAATCATTTATAACATCTTTAAAAAATTTGAGCAGGGAGCCTATATTATCGATGCTCCAACCTACTAGCTTAGTGTCTTATTTTCTTGCTCCTTTTATCTCTTTTTAGTCCTGATCTAAACCAGTTTCACAACAATATCCTTGTGAACCTAATAATATAACATATGACGCTAGCCTAGTCCAATTGTTTCACAATTCCAAAGCCCACATTTAGCTAATTTAGATACAGAAAACTCTCATCATGTGCATGTTGTTGTGATTTTAATATGTGGATCTGTTATATTTGCAATGGGCTTACGAGCCTACACAAAGAGGAAAGTTAGATCACATACAAGACCAAGTGAGATTCCATCCTAAAACCAATTATTGATAGTGGAGTAGCCCACTAGACTTATATGTTATTCTTCTTTCCCTTTTTTCTCCAATGTAGGATACTCACATGTGGGTATTCTTAACACTTCCCCTCACATGTGAGTCTCTTTTCACTTGGGAAAACTAGAGAGGTACGTAGACAATCCTCATCAGGGCTGAACTTCTGATTGGGGTCAAATAGGCCCCTTCCTGGGGCAAACAATACTGCTGGGTTACTTGCACCATGCAAACTTCAATTCCTTCTCCAGTTGCTTAAATAACGGACCCCCCTTTTGGGACAAATAGTAGGCCAAGATCTTCTTTGGCTCTGATACCATGTTAAATTTGCAATGGACCTACGGGCCCACATGAGAAGGAAAGTTAGACCACACACAAGCCAAAGTGAGGTTCCATCCTAAAACCAATTGGCTATAGTTGGAGTAGCCCACTAGGTTTATATGTTAGTTTTCTTTCCCCTCTTTCTCCGATGTAGGACACTCACATGTGGGTATTCTCAATAGAATCTTTTCACATGGAATATTATATGGGCTAGTCTATTATTAGTTCATCACATATAAATGTTCTATAATTACACTTTTAGATAGTTAGATGAGCGTATCACATGATGAATCTCGTCAAGGTTATTTCGTAGCGAATTTAATACATACCACACCAACTTCTTGTTTGTACTATTTTCTTTAATATTCTACTAGTTTAGTCCATTCATTGAATAACTATGTGGAACTGATGTGACATACAGTTAACATCTTGAATCATCTCTATATTTCATTAGCTATGCTGTGTCATTGATTATCTTCGTCTAGTTTAGTTATATTCTTATTAGATTATGTTTGAATTCAAATCCTTAATGGTTAATGGTTTATTATTCAACTCAAACGTTGAGCCCAACACTTATTGGCTGCCATTTGTTTTACCTTACAGAGACATTTGTGAGAGCAGATGGGGCATTTATTCCATTTGCTGATGATTTTGACATGTCCACTGTTACTACATCTATAAAAGGTGTAGGAGCGATCGGTGATGTCAAAAATGTAGATTTGCAGTCTCCAATAAGCAGTCTTGTTGGGAAGCAAGTTATGAAGGTTGGAAGAAGTTCTGGTTTGACAACAGGAACTGTATTAGCGTTTGCACTTGAATATAATGATGAGAAAGGCATTTGTTTCTTTACCGATTATCTCGTTGTGGGTGAGAACCAACAGACTTTTGATCTTGAAGGAGATAGTGGAAGCCTCATTTTAATGAAGAGCGAGAATGGAGAAAAGCCACAACCTATTGGAATCATATGGGGTGGTACTGCTAATCGTGGACGACTTAAGCTGAAGGTTGGTCAGCCTCCAGAGAATTGGACTAGTGGGGTTGATCTTGGTCGTCTTCTGAATCTTCTTGAGCTTGATCTTATCACAACTAATGAAGGACTTCAAGGTTTGTACTTTTTCCGGTTGATCATGTGCCTAGTTTTGTTATCATCTTCATTTGATGCTTTTATAAATTCCTCTTGATTCTAACCCTGTCTTTCTTTGATATTCTACAAGTTCAATAAAACATTAACAATAACAAAACTAATTGATATATCTTCCTTGTTGATATGTCACAAATTAAATCATTTCAAAAGATAATTGAAATAGGAAGAGAATTTTATGTACTATTTATCTTCTTTGAGATGGTTGAAGTCAGGGTACCACACGCCTTGAAATCAAGGCATAAGGGAAGCTGAAAGATGATTTTTTCATGCGATAACACTGATAGTTTTATTTGCAGTGCTGATGGCAAGTGCACAGTCCTTTAAGCATTCAAATCCCCTAAATCTGATGAACCAGGCATCTAGCATTAGGCTTTAGCATGTATCTAAGTTGGAAGATACTAGGGATCAAGTGTAAAGAGTCCTTATTACTCCCAATTATTGAACTATAAACTAGTTTGCTTGCCATTGCCAGTTAAACTGTCAAACTCCTTGCAATGTATTCCCCTGAGCATGAATATGTGATGAAAGGTCCAGGGTATGTTTTGATTTTGTTTAAAGCCCAAGAAGCTAGCTCCTCTTAAGGGAAAAGTGTGCATCCATTGAGACCATAGATTTTCCTTATCAGTTACTAGATCCTTCTATCCAGGAAAATTTTACTAGAGATTTGGATTAATCTGAGGCCAAGTCCTCCTTGACCTACTGATTTGCACAACTCATTCCATGCTACCTGAGAACCTGAATTCTTGTTGTCATAACCATTCCACTGGAAGTTCCTCAGCATCTCTCAATGTCCTTGACAACTTTCTTGGGCAGGACCAAATGAGATAACCAATCGGTGTACAGATTGCATAATATCGATTTGATCAACTAGAGTCTTCCAGCATTAATAAAGACTCTTGTTGCACCATTGGCTTATCCTTCTCTCAGTCTTCTCAAATAATTTCTTGCAATCTTTATAAGAGGGGCTTGCAGTTGTCATTGGAATTCCTAAATGAATGAAAGGAGGTTGTAGAATTCTAAAACCTGTCAAGGAAGCAAGCTGATCACTGAGGTACAACACATCCCTGGAAAGCATAAGGAAGCTTTTATCAGTATTGACTTCAATTCCTATTGTTTGCTGAACTTGTTAGTGGACCTGAAGATGGTAATGACTAATTCAGAGTCAGCTTTGCAAAAACATCAGCAAATCATTTGTCAAAGCAAGGTTGAACAACTTTATTCTCTGACATTTTTAATGAAACTTGAAAGAAGGATTCTCCTCTATGTTGGCTGCTACGAGTCTTAGCAACATGTCTATGCAGATTGAGATACGGGGATAAAAGGTCACTTTGCCTTACCCCTCTTTTTTCTTTGAATCAATGAGTTTGTTCATCATTAACCAATGCACTGAAGGAGACTGTGGTCACACATTGCCTTATCCAGTTCAGTATTTAGCTGGGAAGCCCAAAGCTTCAAGGGAATGAAGCAGGCAGTCTCCATTGACCAAGTCGAAAGCCTTTTTGATGTCAATTTTTAGTGCACAGAGCTTTCCTGAACCTTTTCTTTGATAGCCTTGAAAACAGCTCCTGAGCAAGAAGAACATTATGCTTCTGCCTTCAATATAAGTACCTTGGGTTTTGCTTTTACCAGAATACTAGAGATGATTTTGTAGAGTATTGCAGCATGAAATAAGTCTAAAATCCTTCAGGTTTCTTGGGTTAGGAACCTTGGGAACTAGACAAAAGTGTGCTTGATTAATTTCGTTGAGAAGGATCTCAATATTAAAGAATTCTAGGACAGCTTTATAGACTTGGTTCTTGGTCCATTACTAGGTTTGTTCGAACAAGTACGCATTTAGCCCATCTGGACCAAAGGCTTTGTTAGGGTCCAGGTTCCTCGACATTTCATCCACATTTCCAGAACAATTGACCTAGTAAGGTTGTGACCTTGATTAGGAGTGATAGTTGGGGTAATGAATGATTTGAGTGTTTGCATAGACAACTCACATCCATTGCTAGAGCCTAGGAAATCCTTACCTGAAAGCCATTCTCTTGATATTATTTTGGCCCCATACTCTTTCCCTAGAGTCATTAGTTAGGCATGGGATCTTATTTGAGCTTTCTTCTACTCAGGATTGCTTTGAAGAAGGAATTGCATCTATCACCTTGTTGTAGCTACAAAGAACCCTTGATTTTTGTCTCAATGTTAAGTTATGTGCATCCAAGCCTCTGATATAATTCTCCTGTGCTTGCCTTTCCTCAATTCTTAGCTTTTCATTCAAACTAGCTTGTGTGGAGTCTAATTTCCTCTTGATCAAATTAATGTCCAGATTTTTGCTATCCATGTGGAAAGTTTTTAGCTTATCCTTCATTATTCTAAGCCTCCTCTTACATTTTATTCTTGCACATTCAAGCTCATTCCGTCCTGTGTAAGCTCATGAAAGCCCTCATGCTATGCCAGAAAATTAAGAAACCTGAAGGGGGCTGATATCAATCGGGAAGTGGTATCAGATTAATGGCTTATTGAAAAGTGCTCTACTTTCTTGGAAATCAGTTAACCAGACCTGATTAACTAGGGGTCTATCCAACTTTCTTCTGAGAAACCACTTCCCTTGTTGTTAGCTGCTGACATTAGCTCCTAATCTATTGCTAATGACTGATAGTTGATAGCTATCAGCAAATATTTGTTAGTTGAATATTATACAGCATTTCAGAAAATCAATGGATAGCTATTGTATTGAAATGAAAATTAAAATAACTCTAGCATGTGTATAGTCATTTTAATTAGAAGCTTAGTGACTTGGAAATCATCAGATATGCATAAACATAACCAAATTTGACTTGTACATATAAAATATTTTTTAATTGACATTTTTGAAAATATGGAAGTCAGTTTTATAATAATAAAACTTCAACCCATGGAAGTTTTTACTGCTTTCCAAAAGCTTATTTCAACAAGCCATGCACTAAAATATAACTTGAACAACAAACCTCAGATTCTGATGGATCCAACAAAACTTTAGAATTCAACGTACAACTGGTCCTTATTATTAGGCCTTTTAATGATCTTATATTTCCTTCAGCATAGAGTAGGATAAAATTAGAAGGTAGGACTAGGAGATGCTAGATATAGCAGCCACCGGTAGCTTCTAGGTAAATCCACCTGCAGTATAAAGTTTATCAAGAACACAGTAAAAGATCTTACTCGTCAAATAATTAAATTTGGTCCTCCTCAAAGTTGCAGTTTATTTAAATAGTCCGTTATAATGGAGGGTTAAATCATGCTGGAATATCTTTCTGGATGTTTAAAGTTTATCATCCAATTTTGTTGTTCAAAAGCTATGCAGTCTCTTCATTCTTTTCGAAATTTTTATCTCCTCTCATTTTTCTTGATCAATAATGGTAGTTCTGTTCTTTCTCCAATATTGAAGATGGAAGGGTGAACTATTCATGAAAGAGTAGGGTGGTCTGGGTTTGGCTTTCTGGCAACAGTTCAAAGTTTCTAATCTAGCTGCAAAGTTGAACTATCTCCATAGCTTTTCTCCAGAGAATTTGATTCTATTGAAATTATTGTTTCTAATCTAGTTTTGATATTTACTTTCCATAATTCTCTTTTCTTAGCCCCCTCTTTCTCGCTAGTCTTGTTTAATTAGTTAATTATGTTTCCAATGTGCTGCTTATAGTGGCAATACAAGAGCAAAGAGCTGCCTCAGCAACAGCTATTGGCTCAACTATGGAGGACTCCTCACCACATAGAGACAAGGTTGAAGAGAAATCTGAGTCTCTTGGTCTTCAAATTCAGCATGTGCCACTAGATGTGGAGCACATCAACCCAGAAATGAAACGTTCATTGATGCAAGCAGAATTTCATCTGGAAGATAGGATCGAAGTGGCTCCCAGTGTTGAACACCAGTTCATTCCAAGTTTCAGCAGGCAGTCCCCTCTGCATCAAAACCACTTGTCGGATAATGCTGTGTCTGAAAATCTCGCTTCGCTAAGAAATGGCTGTGATGATGATGTATGCGTCTCATTGCATTTGGGTGACAATTAAGCAAAAGTCAGGCGCCTTAATGTATCAACTTAGTACTGAGGAACAATAGAAAAATGCATTTCGTCAGAGGTTCGCAGATACTGAATTACTTTGCAGGTATTGCATTGTGTTATTGTTGCTTAAAATTGCTGGTCAAACAAATGGGCATTTGCCGCATAAATTTGATGTTCATTTGGTCAGTTAAAACATGGTTCGCTGATCACCATTTGGGTTTGGCCTACTGACCCTTTTTGTCGGAAAAGATGTTTGACCAATATTATACAGAAACAGGTGATGAAGATACAAGGTTATAAAAGCTCGTTGATTGTGCATTCTATAGGGCTTTATTTGTCAGATTCTATAGATCTCAGTTTATAGAATTCTGATTCTTAAAATTTCAGTTTGCCAACCTAGTTCCGATATTAGCATGAGGGGTATTGTGTGACATTCTTAGAGGATAAATTGGAATAGACTAAACGAGCATCAAACCAACAAACCATGAAAATCCCCTTCATGGCACTATAGCCTCAGTATTGCCCCCATCGTTGTCACTTTAAAGGATGAAACTTCTGTGAACTACATCTGCTTCCATGCGCCGGTAATTCATCAATTAAATATCGAGTTCTATTATTAATGTGTACTTGAAGGTGCTTATTGCTATGGTACATTTTGGCTCCCATCTGCTTGTCAATAGATAAAGGGACCCTGGGCTAAGAATTCATTACACTCCTCTCTACATAAGACCATCATTCTCATTCTGCATTATTAGTACATTCCGTTGCTTCCTTTTACATTTGTTATCAGGGATGTATTTCTCGTCACACTATTAACCATTTTTCATTAAAAAATTTTTGCCGCTGACTTGTTACTACTTTCTCTGTAACAGGGTGATTAGGTCAAGCTTATGGATGATATAAAAGCTAGGTTTGGAACTTACTAGAATGGGTAAATGGTCTAGTGGTATGTAATAGTTTACTTGTTTTTGTAAGATTGGGGTATTACGTAGTAGGGATCACAAAGGACAAATTAGATTATGGAAGATTGGAGGGGTATCGCTTAAAACAGGACAATCAACAACTACAATTCCTATGTTTTAATTAGTACATAGGGAGTGCTCCAAATTCTACTCGACCATCTAAATCTGGATCAATCAATACGAGCAAAAACATCTCTGACTGAATATGACTTCTTCAGACTTCGTCATGCCATGTTCCCAGAACTAGATTCCTCCCTGGTTGTATATGTCTATCTTTAGTTACAATTGATGTCATTCTAGGATTATCCTTTTAAAACGTAACATTAATACCTTATACGATTTTACACATTTGGTTGACCCTTTTGTTTTTGTCAACAGACATTTCTTCGACTAGGGATGCCTGGTAAAAGTTTTATCAAAGGGTCAATACAGTCGAAAGCCACGAACACTCCCAACAAACATTAACAATTGGTTTTATATTTATAAATGATTAATATAAAATTAATCATTTAAATTATTTAAGGGTAATGATTCAATATTCTCGTTAGTATAAATTTGAAAAATCTTAGTTAAGGTAAAATGATACTTAAAAGAAATTTAAATATCATTAAAAGAATTGATTAACACTATTGGAGAACTAACATTATTATACTCA
>JANKYF010000004.1:38419097-38432921 GCA_029829435.1 Erythroxylum hondense | reverse complement strand
TGTATTTTTGTATTTTGGGCATTTGAACTCAAGGAATGTAACTTGATTTGAAATGTTAGTAAAGCTTTGTAAAACTCATCTTTTGGAATATGAATTATGATTGTTTGTTTAAATCACATGAAAGCAGGTTTCAAGTTTATTTTTCCAGCAGGCCTATTAATCTTCCGTGGGTCTTTGCTTAAATGCATAATTAACATGTTTCAAGCATCAAACATCACGCTCTCATGTCCGATGTTGGGCTCCGGCAGCGGGATCCAGCAACAATCATAAAATGATCCAAGTAAGGTTGGAGTACCTTATTCATTAATGCCATAAAAGCTACCAGAGCATTTTTCAATCCAAAAGGCATCACAAAAACTCAAAGTGCCTATATCTAGTTCTGAATGAACTCTTTAGTACATTAGCTTCTGTAATCTTCAAGTGATAATAACCTGATCTGAAATCTAGTTTCGTAAATTCCTGTGTTCCCTGTAACTAATCAAGTAAATCAACTATTGTCGGTAAAGGAAATTTATTCTTCATTGTCATCCAATTCAATTATCTATAATCAATGCATAATCTCTAGGTCCCATCCTTCTTCTTCACAAACAAAACTGGAGCTCCCCAAGGTGGCACACTAAGCCTGATAAAACCCTTATCCAACAACTCCTGCAACTGAGTCTTAAGTTCCTTAAATTTCATAGGTGTCATCCTATATGGAGGAATAAATAGAGAAGCAGTACCTAGAATAAGGTCAATTATAAGCTCTGTCTCCCTATCTGGGGGTAAACCTGGGAATTTAGTAGCAAATACGTTTAGATAATCCCTAACAATACGAATATCTTAAACTGTCTGCTCAGTTCAGGTATCAGTCACATAGGCTAGATAAGCCTCACATCCACATCGAATCAGCCTAAAAGCACTCATTGAGGAAATAACTTTGGCTGGTACTGCTTAACTAACACCTCGAAATATAACCCTTGGTTGATTAGGAGATTCAAGAATGACTTCCTTAATGTAGCAGTTCATTATAGCCTTATATGTAGTAAGCCAGTCTATACCTAAAATGAGATCTATCTCCTTTAACTGCAATACTATCAAATTGGCTTCTAACTCTGTCTAGTAAAGTCAAATAATTCACCCTTTATAGACTTTCCCAATCACTATAGTACTACCTACTAGAATACTTACCTCTAAACCAAATTTCAACATCTCTCTCTCACAATACAGTTTAGATGCCAAATGTGGTGTAATGAATGAATGTGTAGATCCTAGATCTAACAATGCAAATGCTTCAAACTGAAAGACATGTAACACACTTACAATAACATCTGGAGAATTCTGTACCTCCCATTTGGTAATAGCAAAGATCCTAGCTTAGGACTGTGCTTGGTCACTCTGCACCTCAATCCGAACGCTATGACCTATTAAAGTTATTCTACCTCTACCTCTGCCTCTCTATCCTTCTCCACTAGGTCTACTTTGCTAGACAGTCGTCTTAGTCACTGATCCTCCTCTCACTCTAGACTGTGCTCCCAAAATCATAGGATAGTCTCCAATCTGGTGCTCAAAAGAGACACAACGAAAGCAAGCTTCCAGTATCTTCCAACATTCTCCACCATGTTTCTTTCCATAATGCTCACAACTAAGCATCTGTTGTGTCTTCCCTCCTAATACTTGAAACAATCTTGGTCTAAACCCCATCTGTCTCGATCTAGTCAGTGATTGGAACAATCTATTCTGGCATTTATTGAATCTCCTATGAGAATCAACTTGAGACTAATCATGTCTTTTAATTCTAAACTCCTGCCCATACTTTCCTTGTCAATCTTTTCGCAACTATTCTATTCGAATTGAAACAGCTCTCAACTCAATAAAACTACTCAAATTAGTGATAGTCAACCTCATTTTGATATCTATATTCAATCCATCCTCAAATTACCTACACGTATCTTCCTCAGTTAGAATCAAAGTAGTAGCATACCCTATTAACCCATTAAATTGCACCTCATACTAAACTGCAGTAACGCTTCCTTGTTTCAGATTTAGAAAATCCTTCATCTTCTTATCCAGATAGATCTTTGATATCTAGTACTCCTTAATGACCCTCAGGAAGTCTTCCCACATTAATCTATAACATTAGGCAGAATTGCCAGGAACAGTCTTCCACCATTGATAAGCTGAACATTGTAATAATGAGACTGAGTAGTCGAAACTTTCATCAGACTCACAGTCTATCTGATCAAATATTCGCTCCGTTCTTTCCAACCAACCTTCTACCTCAGTAGGGTTTGTACTTCCATAGAAGGCTACAACCCCCTCCTTTTTAAGTTTATCATAGCTTCTTTCTCTCCTCTCAAGAATTCTCTAAGGTATTTGTTCAAACTGAACTGGAGACTCTCTAATGGCTCCTATAGAATTAAGGTCAGTTGATGACTATAATATGGTTCATAATAGAGTTTGCAATTGTACATCTAATTTGAAACATGT
This sequence comes from Erythroxylum hondense, assembly GCA_029829435.1. NCBI lineage: Eukaryota > Viridiplantae > Streptophyta > Magnoliopsida > Malpighiales > Erythroxylaceae > Erythroxylum > Erythroxylum hondense. The sequence continues at coordinate 38,430,452 of JANKYF010000004.1, read as the reverse complement.
GTTCTCATAATTTTTAGTAATTTAAGAGTTCAGCTAATTGTCTTTAGTAGAAAGACTTTTGGTGAATAAGCTAGAATTAATTCTAATGAGATTAAACTAATTCTGGGTTTATTGGGGAATGAATTATATAAGTCTAATTAGATTCTCCACTTGGCCTCTAGGAACGTTATCAAGGAAAGTAAGAAAAATAAATAGAGATTTTCGAAAAGAAAAATGAAAAAAAAGGAGTGACCGAATTGGATTTGGAATACAAAATTCAGAATAATTTAATTAAGAATTAATTAAATTGAGTTTTAAAGCATATGATTAAATGTTGGGCTTTCACTAATTAATTGTTAATTAGAAGCCTAAATGAACATTTAATATTGGGACGGACTTTAGTTTGATTTTGATTAATTTGATTAATTAAATTGAAAGAAAGTTATCAAAGATAAAAGGAGGGCAAATTTCGGATAAATAGACTAAATAGACAATTGCACATTTAAGGTGGGTTTTTATCATGCTTCATCATCATTAAATAGTTTAATCGTGTCATCATTAAATGGAGTAATGATCTTATCATTAAATAGTTTAATGGTTGTCTTTTAATGATGTCATATATCCTTTTAGCATTCATTTGATTAAATAAGGAAGAGGTGCATTTGATGTACTCTCTCCCTTCTTTCATCTCATAACCTTAAAGGAGAGGGTCTCATTTAGGATATTATTCTTTTCATATAGCCATATTAAACAAATGAGAGTGTCTCATTTATTGGCTTCTTTATTTTTGATTAACGAATGAAGTGATGCATTGGATGCATATCACTCTCTTTTTTATCTTTAATCGAAATTAAAAGGTTCCATTTTGTTTCTTTTTGTCTTTTCATCTAGCCATATTAAAACAAATGAAAATGTTTCATTTATGCTCTTCTTCTTCATTTTTGAAGATAGAGAAGAAGGTGTTGCATTTTTTACTCACTCTCTCCTCTCTTTCATGAGCTAACTAAAACTTGTAATGAGATTGTCTCCTTTTGGTTTTTTAAACTAGTTGATCATAAAAGGTAAACCTCTTCAATATTTTTTCTCCTTTCCCACCAAGTGATCTTATTAACCAAGTTGTCCAAGGGGAACAAGTGGTAGATTAGATTGGTTGAGGATACAACAAAGAGGAGAGGATACATTAGTGTGGAGACGATACAATATAGAGGAGTCAAAACTGTAGCAAAGGACTCGGTATAATTTCATCTTGTTCTTATGTTAGTTATTTTTCGTATATCGTATCATGTATGGATGAAATTAAGTTGAATTGGTTTTTATGCTTCCCCTGTGTTTTGATTTCAGAAAAAAAAATTGAAATCTACCATACAGCCAAATCTAGTATGCTTTTGTTTTTTGATCCAACAATTGGTATCAGAAACATTTTATTATGCATGATTTCAGTTCCTATATGTGATGCATAGGTTGGCAATTAAATTTTGTATGCTGTATATTTTTATGTGATAGAAATATATATGGTATATGTTTTGCTTTTTGGGTTGTCCATAGAATATAGTGTTACCTTGTAAGTTTTCTTTGTTTGGTTTGTAACAAAGAGGGTGGCCTATCATCATCATATTTCCTCCTTGGCTTCATTTTTCTGTTTACTTTGAATTTGTAATGTACATATTTCTATAATATTGAAGACGAAGCAACCATGGATGAAAGAAACGGATAGGTAATGGTTTTAGTTTTTAATTTTGGTGTAATGGCTTTTTCGGTTTTGTAAGATTTTCAAATGCTGGAATCTTGTATTCCTATTGACAATTTTGGATTTGTAAGTTTTACAAATGCTGGAATTTTGTATTCCTATTGACAAATTCAGTTTTGTAATTTTTACAAATGCTGGAATTTTGTATTCCTATTGACAAATTCGTTTTTATGAGGTTTACAAATGCTGGATTTTTTTCCTAGTAACAAAATTTGGTTTTATGAAAAACAAAACTTGTTGAAAAATAAACGCCATTAATACTTGTTTACCAATTGGGTCAGGTCATGTGAGTGAAGAGTTCGAAGTGAAAAATCCAAGTCAAGAAGAATTTTTTGGGCCTAAAAGCCTTGTAATTTTATTTATGTTCTAGGATGGCCAATCAAAAGTGGCTTATTAGTTCATGGGATGAATGGATAAATGGATGCAAATAATATGCGATATTATGTGATTGTATGCCATTTAGAAAATTGCCAACCCTAGGCTTTGCCATGTATTCATTATGTATGAGATATACAATGAAACAATATAAGATGGATAGTAAATTGCATCTAGAAAAGATGGTATTTATTAAAACTTAAAGACCAAAAAGATTGAGTAAGAGAGGATGCTCATATGAGAGTCCACGGTCTCCATGTGATGGCCCATTTGCATGTGGCAAAGTGTTACTCCCCACCGGAGGACATGAATTCTAGCATGGTTTGATCTGGCATGGTTTGGGTCTCCTAAAGGATAAGTCCATCATTAGTAGCAAATGTGGCCTCCCAACGAGGTATAGTTTGCAATTACCTTTAGTGGATGAATCAAATGATTACACACTCAACATAGTTTATCAATAACATGCCCACTATAGCTCTGTTGATAAATGTATGGACCAAATTACGGAGCTTCACAAAAAGTTAGGCATGAAGATGCTTGGAAGTTTTTTGAGTGAGAGGGTCCTACTTTTTCTTTTAATGGATAAGATGACCCACTATCACTTATTATATTATAGATGAGAAAAATAACTGTCATATAAAGATTTATTTTTTAAAGTTTTGTTAAATATATCAACATGCATAAATGCATCATGATTTTATACTAAGTTATAATACTTTGACTAGTATGCTTATTCTTTAATAATTTATATTTTCAGATATAATCACCATAATATGAATCCTCTCACAATACTTTAGACTAATAAAAAATTGGAAAACGAAGACAAATTTAATGAATGGAGACGTAACCTTGACATTGTTCTTTAATATGAATGAATTTTATGGGTATTAAATGAAAATGAGCCTGCACCTCTAGTGGAAATTCAACTTCTGAGCTAGTCTAACAACATAAAGCGATGGTATAATGCTGATAAGACTACTAAGTGCTATATTCTGGCTTCTATCAGCAGAATATTGCAAAAACAAATTTCTTGCATGAAAACTATCGGTGCAATGATCCTACATGAGATGTTTGGTGTGAGGACTAGGTTTGTAAGGGTGAAAACTATTCCAAACCTTTCATAATCTCAGACAAAAACTAGGTGAACTGGTGGGGGATTACATGATTAAGGTAATCACTAAGGTTGAGATGCTTGGGGTGGATATAGATGCAGAAATGCAAATGATTATGATCATCAATAGCTTAAAGTCTTCTTTACAGCAGTTTAAGTTGGACTGTGAGCTCAACAACAAGGATTACACCTTGAGTGAGTTGATGAATACCCTCCAAAGTATGGAGGAGATATCAAATATCAAAGCTAATGGCCAGAAGCTAATGTAGTATCTTCTTCTAAGCCCAATGATAAGGGAAAGAAAAAGAAGAAGGGTTCAACGAAAAAGAAGGCCCAAATAGGGGTCAAGGCCCAACCTATGAAAAAGAAGGCCAAAGAGGACACAAAAGGAAAGTATTTCCACTGTGGTGAGAAGGGCCACTAGAAAAGAAACTGTGCAGTCTACCTTGAGTCCCTAAAAAAAACAAGGTATGGGTTTCCTAAGTTTGTTAGGAACTAGAAATGTGGCAGATTCATTTGATTCTTGGATATTAGATTCAAGAGCCACTAACCATGTTTACAATTCTTTATAGGGGTTCCAGCAAAGGAAAAGACTACCTAAAGGCCAGTTTCAAGTCAAGATAGCAAATGGATCCAATGTTTTAGCATAATCAGTGGGAGTATTTATCTTAGACTTTCCTATTGGTTATAGGTTATATTTAGAGAATGTATATTACATCCCAATGATTATAAAGAACATGATTTCTGTTTTTTGTTTAATAAAATCTGATTATTTCTTATATTTTGAAAATGTTGCTTCAATATATAAGAATAAGGATTTTATTTGTATTGAAATAATTAAACAGGGAGTGTTCCTTATTGAACCTATAACAGGCTCACTAAACACCACAAAATTAATAAAACTAAGACAATCCAATGACTTTAGCATTAATTCAAAATATATGTGGCACTTAAGAATGAGTCATATCAATCGTAATAGACTTGACAGGTTAGTAAAGGATGGGATTCTTATGGGCTTGGATAATGATCCATTACCCACCTATGAATTTTGTATTGAAGGAAAAATAACCAAGGCCTCATTTCCTTCCAAAGAAAATAGATCTAAATCCATGTTGGACTTAGTAAACACTGATGTGTGTGGGCCCATAAATGTACAAGTTAGAGGAGTTTATGAATACCTCACATTCTTTATAGATGATTACTTTAGACATGACTATTTTATTTGATGCAAAAAAGAGTGAGTCCTTTGAAAGGTTTAAAGAATTCAAAGTTGAAGTTGAGAAGCAGCTAGGCAAGCTATTAAAACAACTTTGATCGGATCAAAGCGGTGAGTACTTATCTGGTGATTCCAACAATTAATAATTGAAAATGGAATTGTTTCCAACTTGTGAACTCCTCGAACACCTTAATAGAATAGTGTAGCTAAGAGGAGGAATAAGATTCTATTAGAAATGATAAGATCAATGATGTCCTACGCTAGCCTTCTAGAATTGTTCTGGGGATATACCATACAAACGACAACTTATTTTCTTAACTTTACTCCATCCAAATCGGTGCCTAAAACACCTAGGGAGTTATGGACTAGTCAAATGCCTTCATTGTAGTACTTAAGGACCTGGGGCTGCCCAGCCCATGTTCTAAGGCTTGAATCTACAAAGATGGAACTAAGGTCAGAAATATGTTTGTTTGTAGGATATCCTACAGGTACACGAGGGTACTATATTTATAGTCCTCAAGATAGGAAGGTATTTGTGTCGACAAATGAGACTTTCTTGGGGGAAGAATTTATGAAATCATAAAGGAAAAAGTGAAGTAGTGTTAAAGGAGTTAGTTATTTCATCCAAACTAAGAGTTGATTTAGACAAAACAAAACAAGATGTTGAAATGTATTCAAAAGTTGAATTGGAAGAGCAACTTGAACATCAAGTAGTGCCTAGACATAGTGGGAGGGTTGTGAGACAACCAAATAGGTATCTAGGTCTAGGAGAAGGCATAGTTTCCATCTTGGACTAAGATGAAACGGATCCCATTACTTATACATAGGCTATTAATGATGTTGATGCAGAAAAATGGCTCAAGGCAATGGAATCAGAAATGGATTCCATATACACCAATGAAGTCTGGACCCTTGTAGATCTACCACCAGATGTAAAATCCATAGGGTGTAAATGAATCTACAAAAGGAAAAGAGGATTAGATAGAAAGGTAAGGACTTTTAAAGCTAGATTGGTAGCTAAAGGCTATACTCAAAAAGTGGGTATAGACTATAAGGAGGCTTTTTCTCCAGTTTCTATACTTAATTCCATTCGAATTCTTTTGTCCATAATAGCCTATTTCGATTATGAAATATGGCAAATGGACGTCAATACCACATTTCTTAATAGGGATCTTGAGGATACCATTTATATGGTCTAACCAGAAGGATTCGTAGAGCCAGGTAATGAGCATAAGGTCTGCAAATTGTATATGTTCATTTATGGACTTAAGCAAGCATCTAGGTCATGGAACATTAGGTTTGATAAGCCTATCAAAACCTATGGGTTCACACAAAACCTAGATAAGCCTTGTGTCTATAAAAGGATACAAGAAGGCAAGGTTATTTTCCTAATTCTGTATGTCAATGTCATTCTACTCATTGGGAATGATGTAGAAATGTTATCTATGGTTAAAGGATGGATAAACAAATAGTTCTTAATGAAGGATTTAGAAGAGGCTAACTATGTTTTAAGGATCAAACTTATAAAGGATCGTAAGAACAAACAGATAGCCTTGTCTTAATTAACCTACATTGAGAACATGTTCAATAAGTTTAGTAGGAAGGATTCCAAGAGGGGTTTCACACCTACTAGACATGGAATCAAACTTTCAAAGGAGCAAGCACCGAAGACCCAAGAGGAGTTTGAGCGCATGCATAAAATTTCGTATGCTTCGACAGTTGAAAGTTTAATGTATGTTATGCTTTACACTATATCAGATATTTGTTACACAATAGGATTGGTAAGCAGATTCCAGTCCAATCCAGGAATGGAGCATTGGATTACAGTAAGTGTATACTGAAATATCCTCACAGGATGAAGGACTTAATGCTTGTTTACTCTAGAAGTAAACTTATTCCGATAGGATTTACAAATTTCGATTTCCAATCAAATGTTGATTTATGGAAATCAACTTATAGTTCTATATTTGTTTTAGTAGGTGGAGCCATAGTCTAGAGGAGTGTCAAGTAGTCTTGTGTTGTTGATGTGACTATAGAGGCTGAGTATGTTGTTGCTTATGAAGTAGTAAAAGAAGCAGTCTAGCTCCAAAAGTTCCTAAATGATTTGGAGGTAGTTCCTGAGGTAGAAAAGGCCTTAATTGTGATAATAGTGGGGTAATGGATAATTCTAAAGAACCTCAAAACTATAAAGTTGTCAAACACGTTGACAGAAAGTATCATCTCATAAGAAAGATAATACAATGTGGTGTGGTGAATATGGAAAAGATTCCCATTGAGCAAAACCTTGCTGATCTATTCATAAAGACACTGTCTCAAAAAAGTTTTGAGGTTCACCTAGAAGGGATGGGAATGAAGGAACAAATGAGGCTTTAGGCATTAGTTTGTTGGAGTTGTGTAAATATAGTGCCCTAGAAAGAAAGTGTATTTACATATAACTTAATCTTCGTCTAGTTAATTACGTAATGAAATTATTTATTATTAATAAAACAAACGAGTTTGGTTTTATTTATATGAGCATTATATATCTAGTCATAAGGTACCAATATTTTTTTGTAAGTAATATACATATACATGGAGATGTACGGGAAACATGTATATTATTATAATCTAAATTAATTGACTCATAATTGAATAATCAAGTTGATGAATTGATTATGGTTTAGACTATATTGTTGCGATTTATAGTAAAGGAGTCTACTTCTAAGAAATGATGAGTTTCATATCATGATAGCAGTTGATTAATGGCACTAGTAAATAAATCTAGAATCACATATGTTTTTAAAGAATAAAGTAGGCTGTTTCTTGAATATTAAAACATACATTTTAGCATTCTTTTATTTTGAACCATAATTTTGATGAGTGGTGAACTCATATGTGTTTCATTATAATTCTTGATATGATTGGAATAGACTTTTACAGAGTATCAATCCAGTGTCTGCATGATGGAATTATTAATTAAAACATGTATCAGGAAACATTCACTTAAATAAAGAGTTCATAGTGATACAATCACTTCTAGATGTTTTACGGAGATTGGTGATTAAATTGGCACCAGTAGTCTGATGGAATAGCTACCCATTAAGTCTTAACACCAAGATGAGATCTTGTGTGTTAATCACCATAAAAAGTAAAGCGAGAGATCTAGAAAGAAAAACCAATTAAGGGCAAAATGGTAATTTTACTTTTTATTATGCAAATGGCTATAATATAGTTTATAATAGAGTTTGCAATGGGACATATAATTTGAATCAATGACATTTGGTTATTAAGCTGGAACTAATTCTATTGAGATTAAATTAATTCTGAGCTTATTGAAGCTTGAATTATATAAGTCCAATTAGATTCCCCATTTGGCCTCTAGGATGGTTATCAAGGAAAGTAAGAAAAATAAATAAAGGTTTTTGGAAAGAAAAATGAGACAGAAAAGAAAGGAGTGACCGAATTAGATTCAGAATACAAAAACGTGAACAATTTAATTAAGAATTAATTAAATTGGGTTTTAAAGCCTATGATTAAATGTTGGGCTTACATTAATTAATTGTTAATTAGAAGCCCAAATGAACATTTAATATTGTGTTGGACTTTGGTTTGATTTGATTAATTAGATTAATTAAATTAAAACAAAGTTATTAAAGTTAAAAGCAGGGCAAATTTCAGTAAAATGGACTAAATGGACAACTGCACATTTAAGGTGGATTTTTATCATGCTTCATCATCATTAAATGATTTAATGTTGTCATCATTAAATGCAATAATGATCTTATCATTAAGTGGTTTAATGGTTGTTTTTTAATGATGGTAAGTAACCTTTTAGCATTCATTTGATTAAAGAAGGAAGGGATGCATTTGATGTACTCTCTCCCTTCTTTCATGTCATAACCAAAAATGAGAGGGTCTCATTTAGGTTATTGGTCTTTTCATATAGCCATCTTAAACAAAAGAGAGTGTCCCATTTATTGGCTTTTTTTAATTTTTAATTAAAGAATGAAGTGATGCATCGGATGCACATCACTCTCTTTTTTCATCTTTAACAGAAATTGAGAGTTTCCATTTTGCTTCTTTTTGTCTTTTCATCTAGCCATTTTAAAACAAATGAGAATGTCTCATTTATGTTCTTCTTATTCATTTTTGAAGATAGAGAAGAAGGTGTTGCATTTTTGACTCACTCTCTCCTCTCTTTCATAAGCTAGCCAAAACTTGTAATGAGATTGTCTCATTTGGTTCTTTCAACTAGTTGATCATAAAAGGTAAACCTCTTCAATATTTCTTCTTCTTTCCTACCAAAGGATCTTGTTAACCAAGTTGTCCAAAGAAAACAAGTGGTAGATTGGATTGATTGAGGATACAACAAAGAGGAGAGGATACAATAGTGTGGAGAGGATATAACAACAAGGAGTCAAAGTTGTAGCAAAGGAGTCAGTATAATTTCCATCTTGTTCTTATGTTAGTTATTTTCCTTATACCATATCATGTATGGATGAAAACATGTTGATTTGTTTTTTATGCTTCACTGTTTTTTGATTTCGAAAAAAAGTTTTTGAAAGCTACCATAGAGCCAAATCTAGTATGCTTTTGTTTTTCAATTCAACAACAGGTCCACTGACCATGTTGATGTGAAAAAAAGAGGAAGTTTGAGTGGTTAGATGCTTAATAATGAAGTTTTTATGAATTGAAAGAAAGGCTGACAATAGCCCTATACTCACATTACCAACAGGGACTAGTGGATTTGTAGTATATAGTGATGCCTCAAGACTAGGATTAGGGTGTGTACTTATGTAAAATGATAATGTTGTAACCTATGCTTCTAGGAAATTGAAGAAGTATAAACAGAACTACACTACCCATGATTTAGAATTGGTAGCAGTAGTTTTTACGTTGAGAATATGAAGATATTATTTGTATGGTGTTCCCTATAAGATTTTCAGTGATCACAAGAGTCTGCAATATTTGTTTGCTCAAAAGGAACTGGAAATGAGGTAGAGGATATGGTTGGATTTAATAAAAGAATATGATTGTACAATAGAGTATCATCCTGAAAAAAGCTAATGTAGTGGTAGATGCCTTAAGTAGGAGACCTACCAGTTTGATAACACAACTGAAGACGATATATCTTCCACTTTTCATGGAAATGAGGTCTCTAGGAGTGAAATTGGATATGACAAATTCAATAGCATTAATTGCTACATTTAACATTCATCCCATCTTGGTGGATCAGATTAAAGAGGGATAGAAACAAGATCCATAGTTGATGAAGTTGAAGACCAAAGTTAAGATTGAGCAGAAAAAATATCTTATAGTCAAGGAGGATGGTACAATGATGAGGGGGTAATGATTATGTGTACCATATGTTGGACATTTAAAGAAAGAAATTTTAGAGGAAGCTCACTCCTCATCTTATGCTATGCATCCGGGTAGCACAAAAATGTACCACACTCTCAAAGTGTCTAACATGGGGAGGGATGAAGAAGGAAATAACAGACTTTGTTTCTAAGTGTCTAACATGTTAACAGGTAAAAACAGAACATTAGAAGCCTATAGAATTAGTGCAGCCTCTCCTTATCCTAGAATAGAAGTGGGAGAAGATTATTATAGATTTCGTTGTAGGACTTCCATGGAGTTAGAAGGGGGCATGATGTTATATGGGTGATTGTGGATAGGTTAACAAAGTCCACACATTTCCTTCTAATAAAGAATGATTATTCCTAAAACAAGTTAGCCCAGTCGTATATGGATGAGATAGTGAGACTCTATAGTATGCCGATTTCTATTTTCTCAGACTGTGATCCTAGTTTTACATTAAAATTTTGGCCCACCTTACAAAAAGTCTTAGGTACGCGGTTAAAGTTTAGCATTACCTTTCGCCCTCAGATAGATGGTCAATCATAAAGAACTATTTAGAAACTTGAGGGTATGCTTAAATCCTGTTTCACGAAATTCAAGGGGAGTTGAGAATACACACCTACAACTTATAGAGTTTGCCTACAATAACAGTTATCAGGACAACATTGGCATGGCTCCCTATGAGGCGCTTTATGGACGAAAATGTAAAACTCCAATATGTTAGGATGAGGTAGGTGAAAGGAAACTAATAGGTCCCAAACTTATACAGGTGACAACAAATAAAATTTAGATTATTTGGGATAGATTAAAGATAGCCCAGGATAGACATAAAAGCTATGTAGATAATCATCATAGGAATCTTGCATTTGAAATTGGAGATAAGGCATCTCTTAAGATTTCCCCTTGGAAAAGCATATTAAGATTTGGGAAACGTGGTAAATTAGAGGTTCCAACCAAGGAGCATGCAAATCGCAAAAATGCATTGTTTCTCCTCCATAACTGACCTCTCTAATGGGTGAACGCATTAGGTATTTACCTAAACCGATAGGACCTTGAGCAGATCCCACGTTAGCCCTAAGATGTTGGTCTCTAACTAGAAAACATGGGACTGTATGAAGTTATGGAAAGGATTGAATCAATGGCGTATCGATTGAAGTTACCAGATGAACTTGCAAGGATTCACAATGTCTTCCAAATGTCTATGCTTTGCAAATATCTAGCTAACCCATCTCATGTAATCGCAGAGCAAAGGAAAATTTGATTTTCGAAGAAAAACTTATGCAAATTTTTGATCGCAAAGACCAGGTTCTACATAATAAGATTATTCCTTTAGTTAAAGTGCAATAGTGGAATCACGTAGTAGAAGAAGTTACATAAGAACTCGAGCACCAAATGCATGCATTATCCCCACTTATTTTCAGTATGTCATTGTAAACTTAGTTAAATTTTAAGGAACAAAATTTTTGTAAGGAAAGGTAATTGTAAAACCCCAAACTTTACTTTTCATGGGTGTAACATCCCACCCTCAATTGGAAGGGTAAAATAGTAAATTTGACATAGGATGGAATAGATTTGGAGTGCATAGGA
>JANKYF010000004.1:38252757-38276140 GCA_029829435.1 Erythroxylum hondense | reverse complement strand
CTTCTTGTCTTTACCTAGAGAGTTAGAATCTAAAAATACCATAAAATTCTAGGTTAGAGTTTGGTGCATTAGAAGGATTAAAGGTGTTATTACATATTGAATTATTCGAAATGCATGGTAAAGAAATGAAAACAGATAGAGAGGAGTCACCCTTGCTAGGAGAGCTTCTAAGAGGGGAAGGAATGACTTGAGAGGGTAAGGAGTTACTCTTACCGCTGCTTGATTGGTGTCCTGTTAAGTTAGAGGGTTTAGTGTCTGGTCAGGGGCTGGTGCTGGTGCTAGAAGATCCAAAGCTTCTTGGAGATGTGCTTGGCAAATCTTTGTTGATATATCTATTGCAAAAATCAATTCCTTATAAGATCTTGATTTGAATTTCTTGTCTGTAGGTATCCATGTTGCTTCACCTTCTATTTTGGAGTCATAAGGTCTCTAGGACCAATATGCAAAAATCTAGGAGGATTTTTCCTAATTCCACTTTAATGCAAATTCAAGTGAAACTAACTCTTTGCATCTTTACATCATGGCCATCATTGTATCTAACATAATAGTTTTCTAATTGTGTTTGCTGGATAAGTTTGTCTTTCAGTACTCAATACTCCAAAAAGATTATCAAACTTTACCTAGATTGGGACTATATTGATTTCTTCTAAGTTGAGTGAAAATCCTTATTGTCACTTTTAGATTAAAATTAGCATTCCACTAATGTGCCAAGGGTGACTAGGGCTCGTTTGAGGCCTTCCAAGGAGGTAAATTTGAAGAGAGAGGCATCATTATTTGGGACTAGCACTTCTTACATTATGTATTTGCTCCATTTAGTATTCACAACTTTATAGACAACCAAATAAGTTATTCTTTTGTTAAAGAAAAATGTTACGAGAAAATTTATAAATTTTAAGAAAGTGGTATAGTGAAATGTCTAAAAATGGAAGAAAGTGGTTAAGAAGTGTAAAAGAGAGGTTTGAAGATGGAAGAAACCACTAGAGACTCAAAGGTCAAGTTTGGGATTGGGTTATGGTTTTGGATAGGGTTAAAGAAGAATTTCTATAAGGGGTTAAGAGTTTAAAGGCTGTATAGATTTGATGTTTGCATCTTTAAAGGGGTTGGGGTTAGCAGTTGATTGGATGAGGATAGGAGAGAAAAGAGGAGGATGGAGGCTTGGAATAGGGAGGAAGCCAGCAGTCAGGACAAACTCCTTCAAATGTGAATGAGTTGCTAATCTAACACGATGGCCAAAATCCTACACACAACCTTTTCCATTAGTAAGATGAAATTCAAACAGGAACATCTCAAACCAATAAAGAAAAAGACTAAATGTATGAACAAAACAAAACACGTAAATGGACCAAACTCAATGAACACAAACAAACGAAAGAAAAACAAGAGAACAAATACTACATGAAAACAAAGACTTAAAGCCTAAGAGACACAACTAAAAGAACTCTAAAAATTCCGAGGAAAGGGAGATAGAACTAGGGGAGAAAAGAGAAGTAACAATTTTTACTATTTTAAATTTTAGTGATTGTTATATTACAAAAAAAATAGAATAGAATAAGATTTAATATAATCAATATTTACTAATTTATTAAATAATTGTTAATAAAATTTCGATTAATGCAAAATAATAGTTACTGTGAAGGGATTCAGAATCTCACCCTGCAATTTCCCCAAGACACGTTCAATTTATCTTCTGACAGCCGGGGGGATATGCAATCTGGAAATTACTTGGAATCTGCAACTGTTACCAGTAATCCCCACAAGAACAAATCCCATCATGAAAATGGTGAAAGCGGCGTACGTCCCTAATAACAATTTCACGTTGGGAAATCTTTGAGATAATCTTGGCAGAAATATGGCAATCTCCACAAACACGAAGATTCTTCGTTATTCTGATTGGAATATTGGGTTTGGTATTCAGAATAGCAAAAACAATAGCGAGCTTCTCACTATGGACTGCCAAATGACATTCCTTATCCTCCTCTTCTACATCATGAAGGGCAGAATCAGTCTGAGGCGTATATCCAAACTCTTTCATTTTTCCAACCAGTACATCTAATTCTTTGTAGATCTCTCTTGTTTGCAGATGTGACCTATCACCTGCAAGAAAGGTGTAAACACGATGATTGAGTTCAACATTGCTGATACCAGGAACCTTTTTTATCCCCTTTTTCTTCATGATTGATCTCACGTTAGTAACATCTTGCCATCTTCCAGCCTTGGCATAAATGTTAGACAACAGGACATAGTAACCTGACTGTTCTGGAGCCAATTGGAACAGATGATCAGCAGCCACAAGTCCAATGTCCATGCTAGAATGAACCCTACAAGCACTCAACAAAGCACCCCAGATCCTTTCATTAGGCTCCATAGGCATCTTTCTGATAAAGCCGATTGCCTCATCTAATCGCCCGGCACGTCCTAACAGATCTACCATGCAAGCACAGTGTTCTAAGCTCGGAACTATGCCATAGTCGGACATCAAGCTAAAGCAGAATCGTCCCTCATCCAATAATCCTGCATGGCTGCAAGCAGCTAAGACAGAAACAAAAGCAATATGATCTGGACTCAAGCCAGAACTTTGCATTTCAGCAAAAAGTGCCACAGCATTGTCTCCTTGGCCGCTCATACCATAGGCAGATATGATACAAGTCCATGAAATAACATCCCTAGATAGCATCTGATCAAACACCGCTCTGGCATCCGCTAAGCATCCACACCTTGCATACATATCGATTAGTGCATTCTCCAAGAGTAAATTTGGTTGAAGCTTCTTCCTTTTAACATACTCATGTATTCGCCTTCCTAGCAACACGGCTGAAAGATCCCCACAAGCTGGAAGAATGCTCGTAATTGTAACAGCATTTGGTTCAACTCCATGAACTTCCATTTGTTTATACAATTCGACTGCCTCGTTAGGCATGGCATTCTTCACGTATACTGTTATCATCACATTCCAGGAAATCAAATCTTTTTTGCGGAGCTCGACAAACAAGCCCTTAATATACAGAATATTCTCAGAGGAGGTATTCATCACTGCCGGCAAGAGGCTAGCCATTGTAGAAGCATCAGGTTGTAATTTTAGAGCTTCCATTTTTCTACAAAGCTCCAAAGCATCATTAAAACATTTATTTTGTGCGTATGCAGCAACCATTGAGTTCCAAGAAACCAAATTTTTTCGTGGCATCTCATCAAGAACTTGCCGAGCCTCCACCAAACGTTTACACTTGCCGTACATAGCAACTAGGGCATTTCCAACGAATGATTGAGAGCAAAGCCCAACTCTAGCAATAGCTCCATGAATTTGCATACCGAGCCACAGATTGGTAGACCCAGAACAAGCTTTTAAGATGCAAGGGTATGTATAGTGATCAGGGTTAACTCCTTGGCTTAACATGGTTTTGTAAACAAGTAAAGCATTTGGGTATAAACGGTTGATGACGTAACTTCTAATCATTACGTTAAAGATCACAACATTCCTTTGGTTAATTTCATCAAACAGGTGGTGTGTAAAGCTGGGCTCTCCACAAGCAGAATAGCATATCATTAACTTGATGGCAAGACAAGTGCTTGGGCGCAGACTTGGGTCACGTAAAATCTTGCAATGCAGCTTTTTAAGCGTTTCGATAGGTGGGTATCGGTCCAGAAGCCTAGCACACAAGTCTTCTGCATGAGTTGTGAACCCCTCATCGATTGGTGAGGAACATAGCGGCCGTTTAGCAGTCGACAAGTAGCGAGGAAGAGGAGTTGCGACTTTCATTTATTGGTGGAGAGATGACGATGTAGCAAGTTGGCTAAGGAAGCAGCAACTCCATAAATACTTGGATGATTCTTCTTCTACTGGAATCTTAAGATTTCAAGTGTCAAGAGGATGTCGGGTACTTAATATTTCTTGTATAGAAATGTCATGCGTGACTAACTACCCGTCAGTACTAAAAATTAAATTAGAGAACGTACCGATTTACCTGGCTCTTAAGGAAGTAAGTATTTGCTAAGGTAAATTTGTCCAGTTGAGTCCATAGATTGGTTGCATACTTCTATTATTATTAGTAACACAGACCAAAGGAGGATTGGAGACGGAGTTCAACCGTGCATAGGAAGTCACGAGTTCTGTCATATCAGGTGGTGAAGTTCTGCCATACACTTGAAAGCCAAGGGGAAAACTTTTATATATCCAACTTCTTCACTTCAACAGAAACAGAAGCGTCGCCCCAAGTCTCTTAAGAATTGCTAGCTAGTATTGTATCTAAGATTTTATTAACTCCTTTTCTTTCCATTAAGAGAAATGCACGTTCAAATCCATTATTATCAATGCTTTTCGCACTAGTTTGATCGCCCAATTTGAGTCTAAATGCCAGAGTAACTAGATTGCTTCCATTGCGTACACACATTTATCTTCTTCCTTGGCCAAGTTCAGTAGCCAGTGCAAAACATCAGGAGACTGGAAACTGAAGAACGTGAAGAAATGATAATGATGAAATCAGTCCACATAAATATTTCTTAAACAATTGCACTTCAGTCAACTGTTGCTCACATTTCATGAAGAAGTAACAATGAGAATCAATTTCAGCACAAGATAGAACTCTGGGGTCTACACATTGAAATGGGCTTAAGAAACACCGCAATACAAAATGGCATTCTTTGTCCTAATCCATTTCCAGCCCCAAATTCAGGAAGCCCTAATCAAAATTTCATTATCCACATACCAAGATGTAATGTCACGTCACATCTTCATTCCTCTTTAACATTGTCATTCAACAATGAAACAAGCTGTTTTCCGCTCATAACTATGGATATGCTGACAGAGACCATACCCATTTTAATGCATTTTTTTTCCCTCTGCCTTTCTAATCCCAACTTTCCTATGTCATATTACCTGTGATTCTGACGCCTTATCAACAAACATACACTCAGAATTAACACTTAAATTTTCTTCTTTACAGAAAGAGCATCATTTAAAAGGTTAATAACATAGTACATCTGAAAGTAAAGGCAACTTTTCTCAAGTAAAGCTGCGTTTCCTACATCTTGATTGAATTTGGATCTGTTAAGGCATGTTCAAGAGTTTTAAGTGAACAAAAAATAAATAAACTCAATTGAATGAAGAAACAAAAGTACATATCGCACAATTAGTGTCAAAATTTGAACAGGAACTGTATTTTTTGCAAATTTTTAATGTTTGCAACGAACATAGCTTATATAAAAAATTCTAATGCCTATAAATGGGAACAAATGTTTCTAACACAATATCTAATCTCATAATTTATGGGATACTCTTTAATCTCATGATTTATGAGATATTCTAATGTAATAAGAAAATCAATTAATATACATGATTCTGCCACAATCTTCCTCCATCTGGTGAATAGGTATTCTCCATTTTTATTACATCAGCTTGGATATAATAGTTGAAAAATTGAGCTACTCAAACCGAGAATGTCAGCCAACTGACCATGATTAGACACATAAGTTGTACAAGTTGATCCACTTTCTATCTTTTCCTTGATAAAGTGTTTATCGATTTCAATGTACCTCGTTTGATCATATTGAACTGGGTTGTGAGCTATGCTGATTGCAAATTTGCTGTCACAATATAGTTTTATAGAACCATCCCACTTAATCTTCAATTCTTCAAGAATAATCTTCAACCGGAGTAATTCACACACACCTTGGGGCCATCGTCCTAAACTCAGCCTCTGCACTTTGATTGAGCCACGACAACTTGTTTTTTGCTTCCCCAAGTTACAAGGTTCTCACCAAGAAAAATGCAATATACTGAAGTTGATCTTCTATCAACAATAGATCTAACATAATCAGCATCACTGTATACTCAAGAACCAAACCTCCATTTCTTTTAAACATAATACCCTTCCCTAGTGTTCCTTTAAGATATTCAAGTAACAAATAAATTAGTCTTCCTACTGGACACTAATACATCTCTCTACCTGCTGTACTTTTCTAAGCTTAAGACTCAAATCATTAGGAGTGCTTGCAGTTTAGCATGTTGTCTTTATGTCCTTGAGAAGATCTGTAGCATACTTTCGTTGCAAGAAAAAAATTCCTTGTCTAGAATGTGTAACTTCAATTCCAAGGAAATATTTTAAGCTTCCCAATAACTTGATCTCAAATTCCTTAGCTAATCGTTAACTCAACAACTGTTTCTCTTTATCATCATCTCCCATCACTATTATTATTTCATCAACATTTACAAGAGCTATAACTTCCCTTGAATGAGAGTGTTTGGTAAACAATTTACGACCTCCTTGACTTCGTCCCTATCCTATAGCCAACATAACTCTTGCAAATCTTCTAAACCGTGCTCAAGGAAATTGCTTAAGGCCATACAGTGCCTTCTTCAACTTACACACTATATGAGCAGCCAAATTTTTCCCATAACCTAATGGAACTTTCATGTAAATTTCTTCTTCAAGATCTCCATGTAAAAATGCATTCTTGAAATTGTTAAGATTTCCAGGAAAAACTTATCTTGTATATATATATATATACACAACTTAACCAGTAGGAAAATAGGTATCAATCTGAACTAAACTATATCTAGAAGCCTATAGCAAAAATCCCTTGATTAAAGGGATTTTTGTTTCTAACAATCTTATCCCATAAGATTGTTGACCTTATGTCAACCGGAGATCCTACATGGTCTGCATCAGTGTAGATTTCAAAGGATAGTATATGGCCTCTTTTAAACAATATTCTCTTGCCTGGATTGCCTTTCAAGTAATGTAGGGGTCGTGCATAAATTGCCTGATTACACTCACTGAATGTGCTATATCTGGCCGAGTATGTGCTAAATATATTAGCTTGCCCACTAGTCACTGATAAATGTTCTTGTCCACTGCCGGTTCTTCCTTTGCTTCTCCAAGTTTGTAATTTGAATCCATTGGAGTAGACATCAGTTTGCACCTAAGTTTCTCAATTTCCACTAATCAATCTACAACATATTTTTGTTGAGAGATGAATATCCCTTGCTTTGAATATGCCACTTCAATACCGATGAAATACTTTAGTTTTCCTAATTCTTTTATCTCAAATTCCTTTAACAGTTTCTGCTTCAATTCTAGCTTCTCTTTTTCATCATTTCCCGTCATTATAATGTCATCCACATAGACCAAAATAATAGTCACCCCTCCTGTTTTTGAGTGTTTCACGAAAAGAGTATGATCCCTTTGACTCTACTTATATATGATCCCTTTGACTCTACTTATATCCTGTTTCTTTCATCACTTTTGCAAACCTACCAAACCAGGTTCTTGGAAATTGTTTTGTCCGTAGAGAGCCTTACTCAATTTACACACCTTGTTACCTGTATCTTCTGTAAATCCAGGTGCAACATTCATGTATATTTCTTCATTGAGATCCCATGAAAAAAAGCATTCTTAACATCATACTAAAGAGGCTACCAGTCAAAATGAGCTGCCAAGGACAGCAAGATCCTTACTGTGTTCATCTTTGCAACCGGGGCAAATGTCTGCTGATAATCCACTCCATAGGTCTGAGTGTATCCTTTAGCTACCAACTTAGCTTTGTATCTCTCTAAGGAGCCATCGGCCTTGTATTTTAGTGTGTAGATCCACTTACAGTCAACAATGTTCTTCCCTCTCGATTTGTCAACAACCTCCCAAGTATGATTCTTCTCCAAAGTATTCATTTCTTCTCTCATAACATCTCTCCATTTCTTTTTTGATAAGGCCTCAAAAATAGTGTTAGGAATAGCAATTGTATTTAAACTCACAATAAACCTTTTATGGGTAGATGAGAGGTGTTTGAAGGATATATAATGGGAAAGTGGATAAAGCGGTTGATGGGTGCATTCTCTAGTTCCTTGTCTAACAACAATAGGAAGGTCTAAATCATCACTTGGATTAGTGGAATGTTTACCTGTTTGGATAGTTGAGCATGGTTGAGGACTCATGGTGATCTCATTTCCAGAACTAGGATTTGATTCTTGAACTTGCTTCAGTACTGGAATGTCTGGAGTTGCTTCGGTGGCGTGTCTTAAGTTTTCCCTGGTGTTATAATGTCTTTTCTCCTTGAGTATACTTGAGGAAAACTTGGAAACTTGTGGGAGTTTTGGCCAGGCTGGGAGTAAAATTCAAGAGGTTCTGTATCTGGACTTGGCTCGGGCTCTATGATGCCGATAGAATTTGGTTGGGTTGTGTGGACAAGAGTTGGAGTACGAGTGAGGTGTAGGGTATTTATTGGTTTGAAGGAACTGCAAGGACTATCTTCCATTACGTTATTCTACCCCTGAAGATAGGACCTCGAACAGAAGAATTTGCACTCTGAGAAAGTGACATCAGCTGAGATATAAGTCCTTCTTGTAAACGAATTGTAACACTTGTATCCTTTTGATTTGATGAGTATCCTAGAAACACACACTTAATGATCAAGCTTCCCCCAATTTTGGCTATGGAAATGAACAAAAGCAATACACCCAAATACCCTAGGAGTGAGTCCATTGGAAGTTCTAAAATGAGGGTAAAAAGAGTTTAGGAGCTTGACAAGACTCATATTGTCTAGAACACGTGAGGTTAGTCTATTGATCATATAAATGGCATTAAGAACTGCTTCACCCCAATAAGATTTAGGGACATTTCCTTGAAAAAGTATGGCTCAAGTGGTATTAAGTAGGTGTCCACTTTTTCTTTCGACCACTCCATTTGTTAATGTGTATTAACACAGGATGAATCATGAATAATACCATGTGATTGGAAGTAAGGAGATAAGACTTGGTTGAAATATTCTCTAGCATTGTCTGTTTTAAAAACCTTTATCTTTACCCTAAATTGATTTTGAATCATTGAATGAAAATTTGGAATAACAGTTCCTACATCAAATTTTTGTTTAAGGAGAAATAGCCATGTAACCCAAGTACAATAATCAATCAAAGACACAAACCAACGGGCTTCAAAAATATTGGGTAAAATAGATAGACCCCATATGTCACTATGAATCGCATGAAAAGGATGAGAAGCTCTTTTATTAGTAATAGGAAAAGATACACGAATATGTTTTGCCAATTCACAAGTTTCACAATGAAATTCAGGGATATCTAATCCTTGAAACAAGTGGGGAAATATAGTTTTTAGAACTCTAAATGATGGATGACCTAGACAGAGATGGTGCAACCAAATGGAATCTTTATTCGAAGAACTAAGGAAGGATGAAGGTGTATTTATCGTAGCTTTTTGATATGGCTCAAGGTGATAGAGACCATTCCATTCCTTAGCAAGTCCAATCCTCTTCCCCTCGTCCTAGTTTTGAAAAACATAGCAAGAAGGAGAAAAAATGGCAACACAATTAAGGTCATTAGTAAGCCTTTGGATAAAGATTAGAATGGCTGATAATTTTGATACATATAGGGCATTTTTTAGAGTGAGAGTAGGGCTCAATTTTATGTATCCACAATTGGCAACAATGGCTAATTCTCAATTGGCGACTATGATTTTCCTATTACTTAGACTAGGGTTGTATGTGTGAAAAAACTGTGACATAGGGGTCATGTGGTCTGTGGCCCCGAAGTCTATAATCCGAAGGCTATTGTAACACTTAATTTCTGCGATGTCCATATACAAAGAGAATGTAGGTTTACCTGAGAGAGCAAAGGAACATGTACCTTTCGGCTGTCCAAAGGAACTCAACAAACCTCTTAAATTCTCAATCTCTTCATAGCTAAGGCCCCCTGCTGCTGAAATCCCTGTTGCTGGATTTTCTTCATCTTCATTCTATTCAGCCAAATGTGCCCGTGGTCGTGATTGACCTCCTCGATTTCCCCATTCATGACTTGGTGGCTTCCCATTCAATTTCCTACAGGTCTCCTTTGTATGTCTCGGTTTTTTGCAGTAAATGCACCACAGATTATCCTTATTTTCCTTCCACAAGTTGCCCTTTCTAGATTACTTAGGATGGGTTTGATCACTCCTTTCTTTGTCTTGTTTATCTGCCTTTATCACCATTGCCGACTCCTCCATCTTCTGGGGCTCAAGCTTCACGATTCTTCTGCTCTCCTCTGCTCTAATCAGGGAAATAACCTCTTCTAGTGGGGTATGGACTCCCTTCTAAGAATTTGAACCGACTTGATCAAATTCAGGGTTTAATCCAGTCAAGAAATCATAAATGCACTCTTTTTCTATGAAATTTTCAAAAAAACATCTTCAAGACTTTTCGACTCAATGACCTGATAATGATCTTGCCCCAGAGTTTGCAGAGTATTAGCATATTCTGTGACTGATTTGTCTCTTTGCTTGGTGGCATAGGCTTTGATCTTAATTTCATTGATTTGAGCAACATTGCATGCCTTTGAATACATATGTTGAACACAGTCCCGAATCTCCTTTGCAGTGGTTAAAAGCATGCATGTATCACTAATTGAAGTTTCAGAATTTGCCATGGTGAAAGAAGGGAATGATTGGGTAAAATAACAGTTATGGGGATTGAGAAATCTGACAAGAATAAGCAGCAATGAAGGCTAACTAAGACAACGATGAAGGTTGTACCGAGAATAACCAAGAATACTTCTAGAAAATCTTAGGGTTCTAATAACATGTTAAGATTTTCAGGAAAAACTTATCTTGTATTTAATATACACGGATACATATAAATATACAACTTAACTAGCAAGAAAATAGGTATCAATCTGAACTAAATTATATCTAGAAGTCTATAGCAGAAGTCCCTTGATTATAGGGATTTTTGTTTCTAATAATCTTATCCCACAAGATCTTATCCCATAAGATCGTTCTTATCTAAATCTCTGTTCTTCAACAGAAATCAAATTGTAGTTCCCAACGATAATTAGCTGCTAATGACGATAATACTCTAACCATATTCATCATTGCAACAAGAGCAAAAGTCTCTAAATAATCAATCTGGTAAGTCTGACTATAGCTTTTTGCTACTAGTCGTGCTTTGTATCTCTCAACTGACCTATTGGCTCCATATTTCACCATATATACTCACTTACAACCCACTCGTCTCTTTCCTACAAGTAACTTCACTAATTCCCAAGTTTTATTCTTTTCCAATGCCTCCATCTCCACATTCATAGCTTGTTTCTACTTTTAATTGGAAAATTCCTCAGATAAGTTGGTAGAGATAGTAATGGTATTCAGGCTCACAAGGAAGGCTCTGTGAGATAGCGAAAAAATTTTAAACGATAAGAAATGTGTAAGAGGGTATAATGGTTATTTTGAACACTGTCTAGATGCTTTTCTGTGAGATAGTGAAATATTTTTAAACAATAAGAAATGTGTAAGAGGGTAACTTCAATTTCATTTTGCAGTGCAGGATTACAAATTGTTACCTCGAGTGAAGAATCCAAGTTGGACTCTTAGACTTGCGTCTTCTTTTTTATGAACACCTTGCCTTTGCCAAATCTCACAACTTTAAGGGTAGATTTAGATTTTTCTTGTGGCTCACTTGGTGCTTCAGGAATGAGTTCAAATATGGATTATTCAAACATAGGGTCAAATGGTTGCTCTAGACATGATATAGATAGTATGAACAATAAGGTACAATTAGTGTTGTAGAATTGGACACAGGAATCAGATAAAGCAAAATACTTTTCTTCCTTTCCCTAATTGAATTCTCCCCTTGAAGACAAGGAACATTGAAATACCAATCTTGTTCATTACACGTGACATCTATTGAAACATAGAATTGCTTTGATGGAGGGGGGTAATTACCCATTTAGAGTCGAAGAATAGCCCACAAAGACACATTTTAGAGCCCTGCGATCTAATTTCCCTTCATTATGAACATGAACCACACCTAACAATTCTAGGAACAAGATTGTTGGTGGTGTTTAGATTCGGGTAAAATGTTGAAAGAACCTCCATAGGAATTTTGAGACCTAAGAATCTAGAAGGCAATCTGTTTATATGATGAGTGGCCATAAGTATTGCTTTCCCCCAAAATGCCTTGAGATATATTCTTATGAAATAACAAGGCTCGTATTTTTTCAAGGAGATGACTATGTTTCCTTTCTGCTACCCTATTTTGTTGTGAAGTATACTAATAGAACTTGCAAATATTTCACCAACCCAACAACACACACAAACACGCAACAATGGACTGAATATAGTTTGTATATTGATTGATCACTAGGACTAGTAAAAGACACGGATAATGTACTAGAATTCAAGGTTTTAGCTCCTCCAACCTTAGGCTCACTATACGTGAATAAAAGAATGCATGATAATCCCACGCTCACCCCTCCTGTACTGTTTTATTCCTCTGTCAGCTAACTAACTCTCCACTCTTTAGACAACTTTGCCCACCCCCTTGTCCAAATGTGACAAAGCTACCCCTCCAATACCCTGGTCTTTCTTCTATGATAAGTGAACCTAATTTCTGGACTACTATAGGTCGTATCATTACCCCCCCTATCAGTTGCACCTTGTCCTCAAGGTGGAAGGCTGGAAACTGTTGATCAATCAAGTCATACGGCTCCCATGTTGCCTCTTCCATCGGCAGTCCTTCCCAACAAATCAAAACCTCCTTGACTTTAGAATGTGACCCCTTTCTCACTTCCAAAACAGCTAAGGGTTGGATGAATAACTCCAGGTTAGGACCTAGATCCTTTGGCCAACTTGCTATCTGCTGTTGTCCCCGGGCTGCCCTTAACTGTGAAACATGAAAGATGGGATGTATTTTGGACTCCGATGGTAAGGCCAGTTCGTATGACACTGATCCCACCCTACGGATGACTGGAAATGGCCCATAAAACTTAGGAGACAGCTTCTCATTTATTCTTTTAGCCAAAGATTGTTGCCTATAAGGAGCTAACTTCAAATACACGCTACCCCCAACTGCAAATTCAACATCCCTTCTGTGCACGTCAACCCTTGTCTTCATGTACTACTATACTGTCACTAAATGGCTCTTCAACTCCTCTATCATGGCATCCCTCTCTTGTAGCATCTACTCCACACTAGCCACCACCATTTTCTACATTTCATATCTTAAAATTGGTGGGGGTTACCTTCCACATACCACTTTAAAAGGGGAAGTCCCTAGGGACGAGTGGAAAGAGGTGTTATAGCAATATTCCGCCTAATGCAACCATTTGTACCATTGAAGAGGCTTGTCCCTAATAAAACAGCGAACATAGGCCTCTATTGTTCAGTTAGTAACCTCAGTCTGACCATCCGACTGAGGGTGGTAGGCGAAGCTTCGGTTTAGTTGAGTGCCAACCAACTTAAAAAACTCCTCCTACACTTTGCTTAAAAAGACCTTATCCCTACCTGACACTAGTGATCTCGGAATACCATGGAGTCGTACAATCTCTTTGGTAAAAAACAATGCCACAGTTCCCGCCGTGAAAGGATGTTTCAAAGGCACAAGATGAGTAAATTTGCTCAATTTGTCCACTACTACTAAGATAGTGTCATAACCCCCCGATCTTGGTAATCCTTCTACAAAATCAAGGGATAGATCCTCCCAAATCTGATTAGGGATTGACAATGGTTGCAGCAGTCCTGCAGGGGTTAAAGCTGCATATTTCTGTTGTTGGCAGGTAACACACTCAACTACAGACGTAGCTACTTGTTTCTTCATTCCTTCCCAATAAAGCTCTTTGGCCAACTTCTTGTAGGTATTTAAGGTTCTCCTATGCCTGGCTAAATGAGACTCATGCGCTTCCCGTAAAAGAAGTGGAATATACTTTGAAGTTTTACTAAGCACCAACCTCCCATCATACATTAATCTACCATGTACCAAGGCAAAAGGCAGCTTACCGGAAGCTTCCTTGGAAATTTCAGCCTTCAAAGCCTTCAGCTGATCATCCTCTTCTACCTCTTGCGAGATTTCGGATATGTTTATCCCGTGAGAAACTCCCATGACTTGGCAATCCACTAACTCCCCTCTCATTGATAAAGCATCTGCAACTTTGTTGCTCTTCCTCGGTTTGTATTTGAAATCGTACCCCAACAATTTGGTGACCCACTTTTGTTGATCCACAGCAATCATTCTCTGCTCAAGTAAATATTTGAGGCTTTGCTGGTCAGTTCTAATGATGAATTGTTGCCCCAAAAGATATGGTCTCCACTTCTTTACCAAAAGGACAATTGTCATGAGCTCCCTCTCATAAACTAACTTTCCATGGGCTCTAGCTTACAAATATTGGTTGTAATAAGTGATTGGCCTGCCATTTTGCATCAGCACTACTCCCAACCTGATACCAGATGCATCAGTCTCCAGAATGAAGGTTGCTGGAAATTGGGTAAAGCCAAAACTGGCAAAGAACACATAGCAGACTTCAGCTGTTGGAATGCAATTTCTGCCTCCTCCAACCATTTGAACCCTTCCTTCTTCAGCAATTGTGTCAATGGGGCAGCAATTTTCCCATAATCCTTCACAAATCTCCTATAGTAACCGGTCAGCCCCAAATATCCTTTTAATTCCTTGACACTTTTAGGTCTAGGCCACTCCAACATAGCTTGGAGTTTGTTTGGATCAGTTGAATCCCCTGATCCCGATATAACATGCTCCAAATATTCTAACTCCAACTTGGCAAAGAAACTTTTTCATATTGGCATATAGTTAATTCTCCCGCAATAACTCCAACACTACTTTCAAATGGTCCACATGATCTTCCATGGTCTTACCATAGACCAATATATCATCAAAAAATACTAGCACAAACTTCCTCAAAATCTTGCCAAACACCCTGTTCATCAAGGCTTGGAAAGTAGCAGGGGCATTAGTGAGCCCAAAGGGCATCACCAAAAACTCATAATGTCCATGGTGTGTCCTAAAGGCTATTTGCTCCACATCTTTTGCGTTCACCCTGATCTGGTGGTAACCAGATTTTAAATCCAGCTTTGAAAACACCTTCAATCCAAATAGTTCATCCAAAAATTTATCTATCATGGGGATGGGAAATTTATCTAACACCATAGCCCTATTTAAAGCCCTATAGTCCACACAAAACCTCCAGCTGTTGTCTTTTTTCCGCACTAGCAAGACAGGGCTTGAATAAGGGCTGAAACTAGGCTAAATAACTCCTGCTGTCAGTATCTCTTCCACTAGTCTCTCTATTTCTGTTTTTTGGCATTGAGGATACCTATATGGCTTGACACTTATAGGTCCTACTCCTTCCCTTAAATGTATCACATGTTCTATCTCTCTAGGTGGTTGCAGCCCCCTTGGCATGTTAAAAACATCCTCATAACCACTCAATATGGACTATACATTTTCGGGTAGTACACCAGAATCCATATTCCCATTCTGCTCCAAAACGCTGACATGTAACATGAACAATTCATCTTCCTCTTCGGTTTGCTTCATCAAAGTCTTTAAGCCAATCAACCCACGGGTAAGGCTGGGATCCCCCTTCAATATCACCCATTTCCCATTCTCCCGGAACTTCATAGTAAGTTCAGCCCAATTAATCACCACCTCTCCCAAAGCTTGTAACCATTTGACCCCTAGTATCAAGTAACAACCATTGAGGGTCATAGGCAAAAAATCTTCAATTATGTGGTACTGTTGGACCTTTAATGGAATTTCCCTACAAACTCCCTTACTCTTCACAGTTACCCCATTTCCCATGACTACTCCGTAACCCTTGGTTTCCTCCAATTCCAATCCCAATTACTCCACTAGCCTCATGGAAATGAAATTATGTGAGGCACCCGAATCTACTAAACAAATCACCTCCAATTCCCTTATTTTCCCCCTCATCTTCATAGTTTTTGACATAGTTAACCCTACTACCAAACTCACTGCCAATTCAGCACTCTCTTCCTCCTCCTCACTTTCAGTTTCCTCCTCCTCATCTAGCACTAAGAGGACCTGCAGCTGTTTATTCTTGCATCGGTGCCCCAGGGTAAATTTCTCATCACACTTAAAACACAGCCCCCTATCCCTCTTTTCTTGCCATTCCGAGGCTGAGAGCCTCTTAAACCCCATTTCCCGACCACTCTTCTCACTTCTTTCTCCCTCTCTTCGACCCTCTCTCCCACGAAACCTCCTTTTGCTTCTCCCATTCTGCTCGTGTTGGTCTGTCGGCTATACCTATAATTTCTCATTTCCCAGTTCTTCTCTTCTATCCCCAAGGCAGTCTCAATTATCTCAGTCAACCCTCTGGGCTTAAGCAGATTCAATTCATACCTGATTTGAGGCTGCAACCCTTTAATGAAAGTGCACTTCATCACCTCCGGCGTTAGCTCACGGCAGGACGTAGCTAGTGCCCAAAATCACTTCCTATAATCCAGAATCGTCCCCTCTTGCTTGATGGATAGGAACCTTTGGCATATACTACCGTCATGGAGTAATCGGAAGTGTCGAAATATCATACCTTTCAGCTCTCTCCAGTCTAGAATCGCACCAATGTCTTCGACTGTCCTATACCACGCCAAGGCTTCTTCATCAAAGCTCAGTGCTACCAGCTCCACTTTTTCTTCCTCCGTATATCTCCTAGCAAAGAAAAATCGTTCCGCCTGGTTGACCCATGTGTTTGGATCTTGTCCTTTGAAAATGGGCATCTCGATTCTCCTGGGCTTGCAATCGCGCCTCCAATCCGGTGGTCGGGGATCGTCGTCTAGGAATCCCCTTCTCTAATGCTCATCACACCGAAACCTCTCCTCTCCTCGGTACCACCCCCTCTCCTCTAGTTCGACTTTGGCTTCACCAGCGCAACGTTCCTCCCTTCTCACGTCTTCCCCGTCACGCCAACCGTCCCTCCTGCATCGCCCCCTTTCCAGATCCCTGTCATACCCATCCTTCATCCAGAGCCCCGCAGGTCTCCCACCGATATTTGGTTCAAACCCGACCCACCCATCATCTCCTCCCTCGGGACCAATTTCCTTCCCTGTAAACACGTCCTCCTTAGTCCCCTCTTTTCGACCTCTCCTCATTCCAGTTACCGAAGACTCTCCTCCAAGCATTTTCACCGAGTTATGGGGTGTCAGATCTGGGCGTATTTGAAGGGTGGTGATCGCTTGCATCAACTGATCGAACCTCCTACTGATTTCTTCCTTCAACTCCCCTTTACCCCTTCAAGTTTTTGGTTGACTTCCACCCACAAGGATTCACGCTCCATTTGCAACCCTACTTTGATTTCTTCTACTTCTTTTTCCAATACGTCTAGCCTCGTGTCCTGCTTTTTTGCTGTCATGCTAAAAAATGTATGCTCTGATACTAAATGATAGAACTTGCAAATATCTCACCAACCCAGCAGCACACACAAACACGCAACAATGGACTGAATATAGTTTGTATATTGATTGATCACTAAGGACCAATAAAAGACAAGGATAATGTACTAGATTTCGAGATTCTAGCTCCTCGAACCTTAGGCTCATTATATGTGAATAACAAAATGCATGATCATCCCATGCTCACCCCTCCCATACTATTTTATTCCTCTTTCAGCTAACTAACTCTCTACTCTTTAGACAATTTTGCCCACCCCCTTTTCCTAATGTGACAAAGCTACCCCTCCAATGCCCTAGTCTTTCTTCTATGATAAGTGAACCTAATTTCTGGACTACTATGGGTCGTATCATATACACAAGATTACTCATGAACTAACCCTTCTTTTTGATAGTATGGAGTAAGAACTTGATCGAAATAATCCCTGACATATCTTTCCTAAACTTTTTGATATTGGTCCTAAATTGATTATTGATTATGGAGAGAAAACATGGGATTAGCTACTAACATCAAAATTATGTTTGAATAGAAAAATCTAACACGAGTACAATCATCAATGAGAGAAACAAACCATTTTGTCCCCGAAATACTAAAAGTAGTAGATAAGACCCCAAATATCGCTATAAATAAGATAGAAAGGAATACAACTATTTCGATTAATCAAAAAAGGCACACACTTGTGTTTGGCAAACTCACATACCTCACACTAAAAATTCTTAGCATCAAGATTTGCAAAAAAATAGTAAAACATAATCTTAATAATTCAAAATGAAGGAATGCCTAACCGATAAATGGTGTAGCAAAAAATTTTCTTTAGTGGATGCAACATAATCTGATATGAAAAAATGGGATAATCTGCCCTTAAGTATGTTCAACTGACTGTCATCCTATTCTCTTGCATGTCCAATCATCCTTCCCAAATCCTTGTCCTAAAATACTCAATGACTACTATAAAAAATCGTATTACAACATAAGTCTTTGTTGAGTTTTTGTACGGAAACAAGGTTGGTTGATAGTCTAGGAACATAAAGAAAATTTCTTAGAGTTATAGATGGACTTATTTTGAGATCCCCTACACTTGCTACAGTTGTTAA
This sequence comes from Erythroxylum hondense, assembly GCA_029829435.1. NCBI lineage: Eukaryota > Viridiplantae > Streptophyta > Magnoliopsida > Malpighiales > Erythroxylaceae > Erythroxylum > Erythroxylum hondense. Next base: position 38,257,877 of record JANKYF010000004.1, on the reverse strand, counting down.
AGATCTATTGACCGTGGGTATTTTTCTACTACTTGGACATGGAGAAACATTTGGATAAACAGGTAACATGGTCTATAGCTCCTGAGTCTCTAACCCAAGAGTCGGTAAAGTTTGTATTTGAGGCATTTAATCCAAATGAAAATGGAAACTTTCTTGAATACACCAAATAACAAGTACCAGAGTTTTTCATGGCTGTTTATAAGAGATCTCACTCTCTCAATCACTTCTTGGTTAAGACTACTCAGCTTTTGTGAAGCTAATTCTCTTAGCTGTTCGAATTGAGCAGCCTCTTCCAACTGTTTAGTTGTGATATTGCTTGCTTCTTCAACTTTTGACATTTTCTTCACTTTACAAGGAAGTTAATCCTTAGACAATTCCAAAAATAAAGGCTAGAAGAAATGCTCTAATTTAGAGCACAATAATCAGCAAAGCAGGCTAAGATGAAAGAGATAAAACAGGAAGGAGACAACAATGAAGGCTGAAATTGAAGGAAGGAAATAGGGTGCAGCAATAAAAACTAATCCAAAAGAGAAAAACCAAAGATATGTTTGCAGCAATGAAGGCTGGAAACAACTTGATAGAAGGAGCGTGACTCGGCTCTAATACCATGTCAAAGTTTTAATAACTATATTTTTTGCATATTTTTTATATTTGCAACAGATATAGCTTATATACAAAATTCTAGTACCTTTAAATGGGAACTAATGAGTCTAATACAATATCTAATCCCATAATTTAAGAGATTCTAATTCCATGATTTATGAAATATTCTAATGTAATAAGAAACTTAACAAATACAATCAATCGATATACATAATTTTGCAACACTTAGCTCTTAGCTTCTATTAGTTAACTGTTGTTTAGACATTTTAAATAGAAAGGATAAAAGAGAATAGAGGGCAGCACGTACTTCTCTACATTGGTTACAACTTCTCAACTACATAATGTAAAAATGTACCCACATATAACAAGTCGACTCATCTCCCTAGCTGCCAACAATTTACCTACCAGCTAAAGTTCAATGGAATTGCCAAAATTGACTACACCTAAACCAATTGATAAAAAATAATTGAGGCCTACGGTCACAATACCACAATGACCATGATATTCGTTTAAGAATCATACCAATTAATTATTTGATAACCATTCAAAAGTATTCAAATGGGTACCTTGAGAATCTAGAAATGACGTTTAGAAGTTACTACTGTATTTGAATTTAAAAGGAGTATCACGAGTCCCTGTGACTGTTTTCATAAGTAAGAAAATATGAACTAAGTATTTTACTTCTCTTTTCTCTGTATTTCTCTTTTTCTACTCCTTTTAGATTCTTCTCTCCTCTCCTCTCCATTGTTCTTCATTTCTTCTCTAACAAAAAGTAACCACTATAATTCTTGACTTGGAAATTTTACAGACGTGACAAAAGATGATTAGGACCAACAGTTCGAGAAGTTTGAAGAAAGTATCCAAAAACTCAACAAGTCTCAGATACAAAGTGAAATGGATACATAAAATTTAGGTACAAAATGTACGTCATAAATATGAGATAGATAATTTAAGATCAACGGTCATTCAATTTGTGGAAATCACAAAGAATGGCTACTTAAAAGAGTACAACGCTTGCTCTCAATAGGTAACCAAAAAAATAAAAAATTTAAAATAATGTTAATGGTGAAAAGATGGACAATAATTTTGAAGAAGGGAGCTTTGAGAGCAACTTAAATTTCAATATGAGTATTATAGTAACAACAAGACAAGACAACAATGAGCAATACATATGAAAATCTAAAGCCAATGATTCATTTGCCATTGATGTTAACGAAGAGCAACTTGTCAAAGAAATTTAAATCTCTCTACCCTTCATCAACACCAACTTGGAAGAAAATGACAATCAATGTGTTATTAGTCAGTTGCAAAAATGTGATGGAAGAATTTCATTTTTGTCAAGAAAAAGAAAGGGTGGTTGTTTCTTTTTTATCCCTTTTGTAAACCTCCTTAATAATTTTTTTGTTAAACCTTGTGGACAAAGTCTTCTATAATAGGAAGAATTGTTACATATAAAATTTACTATTGTGTTTGAATTTAAAAAGAGTATAAAATGTCCCTATAACTGTTTTCATAAATAAGAAAATATGAATAAATTATTTTACTTCTCTTTCTTCTATGTGATTCTCTTTATTCTCTCCTCCTCTCCTCTCCTTTCCTCTTCATTTCTTCTCTAACAAAAAATAATCACAACAGAAGCAAACTAAATCACACTTATTAAGCACAAATTTTAAAAAGAACTATGTAGTTAACTTTCAACTATTTCGTTCTACCAAAGAATTAAACCATACATGTTGACGTCTATATAATCCAACAACAACTAGTACCTTTATAATATGTTCTCATTTTTACTTATTGCCCCAAGGATCCAAAGCCATTGGTGGGCCATACCTAATGAACAAAAGATAAGGATATTCAGGCACAATTCATAGAGATCAAGTCACATTAAAAATAAATTAAATAAGAAATTATAAATTAGTTTCAATGTGATAAATCTACGGCTATTCGGATGATGGAAAGAGAATAATGAAGTTGACAAAATAAATATTATAAGATAGATGCACCAGAATTCATTGCAAAGAAAAGTATGGCTTGAACAATTTTTTACCTCACCAGTTGCTTATCTAAAAAGAAAAATACGTGGACCAATCAAATTTAATAATAAGAAAAAGTTAAAGAATAATGCATATGCACCCATCTAAGAAGGGCAATATAAGTTCCACATTGAAAGAAGTTCAAGCCTACAGGGAATTGTATAAGAACCCTAACATACAACATAGATAAGGACTAAAAATTAAAAAAAAATGTCAAACTCCAAAATCGCAATAAAGTAACATTACATTTTTCCCATCCTTGTACATTTTTTTTTAGCCTATCACATCAGACACTATAATCACATAAAATTGCCTTTCCACTTCCATCATACTCCCATGTTTGAACATCGAATAAAAAATTCATAACAATATTATGCATATATTTAAGTTTTGATTTACTTTTATAATGATATTAGATGTTTACTTTCCTTATTAGTTTTACTTATGTCTACTGTAAATGGAGTAAGGATTCATTTTCATAAACTTTGCCTAATTTTTATTGTCAATATATACTTAGATTTCTAGCCTCCTTGTGTATCTTCTTCTCTCCTAAGCATCTCTTTTTTTTCTCTCTTACTTACCCAAATGTCTGTTGCTTTAGACTGTCCTACTTCATGGTCACTGTGTGTTGTAGGAAACCACATGGGGCAAGAAATTTGATACAATCAAATTCATTTAAGAGAATTGGAAAGGTTCCAACTCTATAATCCACTTGTATTAAGAAATTGCAATAGGGAAATACAATATAAGCTAGAATTCCCTCCTAACAACTAGTAATGGCCTTATAATAGTCACGATCAACATTTCCCCAACTCCCCTACAATTCATGGACCGATCATTTCATAACTAATAAAAATGCTGCTGCAGCACTTTAGCTCTCAATTTCCTCCAAGTGACACGAAATGAATCTTCTTCACACATCAATACCTCGTGCTTCAAAAACCTTTGTCCATAAGACTGATGTCAGTATAACGCTACTACAAATCATATAAGAACTCCAACATATAGTTGCCAGCATCATCCAACCACCGCACTAAAATTTGTTGATTACTCTTCACTTAATTTTTTAGCTAAAAAACATGAAAGGTATGATGAATTTGGGACTCTCAGGTAACGTCAACTTATGGGCCACCTGACCAACTTCAATTATAGTAATGGAGATAGCTTGTGCACTATTCTTCTATACATACTTTGTTGTCTATAAGGTTGCAATTTATTATACACCATGTCCCTTATCTTAAAACCTCCATTAGTTTGTTGTATGTCTGCCACTTGCTTCATCATATTTTGAGCCCTTTTCATGAGGAATGAACCATCTACAATGTGGTTTCTCTTTCCACCAAAGCTTGATTTATTACAAGCAATTTAAGAGTCCTTAGAAAAATACGAAATATGCAAAGGAGGTGGGCACTTGTATAAAGCTTTAAAAGGTGAGGTCTAAATGTCAAATGGAAGCTTTGTACAACCACTCCACCCAAGACAACCATCTCAATCATTGCTTGGGAGAATCACTTGTTGTGCAACTTAACTAAGTCTCAACTAATCTATTAACCACTTTCGTTTAGGCAATAGAAGTATGCAGTACCATTCATTAAATGCAATACAACTCCTGCCATAAATTGCTTGTAAAAATCAAATCGATATCACTGATAGCCGAATGTGGCATGCCATCTAACTTGAAAACATAATCAATAAATGGGCTACCATAGCAGAAAATGGATGAGCAAGTTATATAAAATGAGCATACTTGCTTAACATATCCACCACTATGAAGATCACAAATTTGGTCAAAAATTCAAAGTCCTTGTATAAAATCCATACTTTCATTCAAAACTATTGGGAGCATATTTAAAGGATTAATCCAAAAGAGGCAATTGTTCCATACTTGCTCCTTTGACAATCCTCACGTCTCCTTAAAAATTCCCTCACATCTTTTTGAATCTCTCACTAATGCAAGTAAGCTCCTAAGAACCTAAAAAGTCCCTAGTTGGATTTTCATGAAATTCAGCTATGATTTTGGTTCTTAAATATGAAATATATCCCACCACCCATCTTCCCTTTTAAGCCAACAATCCACTGGACAAACTATAGACAAAATCACTCAACTTTCCTTTCTTTAACTTCTGCAAAATATCTTGAATGTGAATGAATTAACCCTCAAGTTAGGTGAGATTCATCAAGCTGAGGATAGTGTTACCAAGTACTTTAATTCTCTAAAACGTTTGTGGCAAGACTTAGATTTGTTTAATGACTATAAATGGAAATTTCCTGATGACTGTAACTATTTTCGAAAAACAGTAGAGGATAACAGAACTTTTAAGTTCTTAATTGGACTTAATGTTGAGTTTGATGAGGTTAGAGGCAGGATTATTGGGAGACAACCACTCCCTACTATTGGAGAGGTATTTGCAGAAGTCCGACGTGAAGAGAGTAGACGGTTTGTAATGCTTGGCGAAAGAAATCCTACAGCCACTATTGAGAACA
>JANKYF010000004.1:38183651-38193662 GCA_029829435.1 Erythroxylum hondense | reverse complement strand
ATAATTCAAAGATAAATTCACAACTATAACTCATTTTTATATAATTATAATTCAACCATAAACTCATAAGTTACATAATTCAACGATAAATTCACAACTATAACTCATTTTTATATAATTATAATTCAACCATAAACTCATAACTTTTTATGATTGCACAATTCAACCATAAACTCACAATTCTAACTATAACCTATTTTGTGTGATACATAACTCAATATAACTTATTTTGTGTGATTGCACAATTCAACCATAACTCATTTTGTGTAATTATATAATTCAATCATAAACTAACCCACTTCATATGATTACACAATTCAATCTATAATATATAACCCATTTATGACAACTACTTTGTGACAATTCCAATTTGTGCATAAAATAATTAATTCAAAACATTTAGATAACCAAGAATTATTATCATTATTTTGCCCTTCTTCACTATAATTTTGTTATCAATTTTAATTTTCATCCACTAATTCTTCATTATGACTTTCATTCTTTATCAGTCAATCTCTGACAATCTTTGATTCTCTAATTTTTATCATTGTTAAAGTTGAACAAAAAAAAATCAAATAATGAGACAACATATAGTACATTAATTCATTCAATAGCCAAAGCACACACAACGCAAAATAATTTTCACCACACAAATCCTAGAAACAAAGAACACAAAATTTCATTCAATATCAACATTGTTGTTTCATTCAACATAGACAACAAGACAACACACATGAATCCACACATGCGAGTACAACGCACGGGTGACTGGGATCGCAGAGGACGAAAGTAGAGGGCAAACAGACAAAGATAGAGGACGTTGCAATAGTGTAACAGAGGTTGTGTGAGCTGCAACAAGTTGTGCGAAGGACAAAGGTAGACAGTGTGACTTAGGAGTGGATATAGGAAATTATTGTTTATCGAACCACTATAAACTAATTTACACTCTCTTTTCTATTCTTAATGTTAAGCAATTTCTTCTTGCTTATTATTTTGATTGTTAACAACTAAATATATTAACTGAAAAAATTGTTGAATTTTATGACACCTAATTCTCCTCCCCTCTTGTAATTAGGGACTGATATCTTAGATCAACTTCAAGAATTGTCACTGTTTAACTAACTAAATTTTTGTTTTCTATTGCTTAAACAAAGTGAATTATGTAAATAATACATGAGTTTATTAAAAGATCGATAATTTAGTCCCCTTCTTGCGGGAATCACTCGACTCATCGCTACTCTTATTTGTTGTTTATTCACGATACTTACACCTAATGTGCCTGAAATTATTGCAAGAGTATAGCATTCATCAACATAAACTATTTCTGCGTGAAATAAGATGAGTCCATTTTTGGCATGTACACTCAGTTTCGAAAGATATATATGCTTGAAGTTGCTATTTCAATAATCAAAATTCAACAAGAAGGATTAGAAAATATTGCCACTTGAAGAGTTGGTGGGTTCTCCCCTCACATACAACATAAGGAAGAAGCAAACACCAGGAAATTGCTCCTAAGAATGAAACTACATAGACTTAAAATTAACATAAAGAGGAGACCACCATAAATAACAGTGACCGAAGGAACAATATTATACTTCTCATAAGAAAATCCAAGAAGTAATTGTAAAAGAAGAAGTCCCTCAACAAGAAAATACTTCAAAGGAGAAGGTAAAGACAATTTTAAAAAGACCACTAACGCAATTTACCATGAGCATAAGATACTAAATGATTCAACAGAAAAATTGCAGAACAAATCGTGTAAATTCCAGCCCTCCTCAAGTTAAAATACCTGACACTTAGGCAGAATGAAAAAGGGTGAAAAGATGGATTTCCAGAACCAAAAAATATAAATAAAAAAAGCCTCTAAAGGTCACTGATTAAGAAGTAGCAAGCGTATACTTTATTGACTCGTAAGAGTGACATCTACCTCATGAATGTGCTAGTGAGGATGATCTCAATTTTTGTGCGTGTGTGGATTGGGATTCTAAAAATCATGACAAAGGAAAAGGAAGAAAACATGTTCTAAATACAAAGACACTATATGGTTATTAACCCATGTATGAGAAAGAATAAGAAGTTTACAATAGGACTTAAGTTCGCATGAGAGCAGCAAGAAATGATAAGAAATTGAAATTTTGGTGCATACAAATGGCGTCCTCGAGGACACTTTAGATTTGAAGACCCTCTCCAAATTCACTAAAGAGAGAAGACACTCAAAATATATAAATCATTAGTAACAGTTCGTTTTTTTTATAAAATTGTCATCTACTTTTTATGACCCATGCAGAAATTAATGTTACGATTATCCTGAAATAACATATTGAATTCAGAACTGAGTTCTCGTGTGCTCTTTTCTTAATTTTATACTTTTTTTTGGTCTCCATCACAAATTATTACTCTTATGATTAAAATGAATAGTTGGGATATATGAAAATGCACAAGAACATATATCAAGCAGCTCAGAAACTACTCTAACAATGAAGATAGGCCATTGATCATCAAGACATGTCATTCAATAACCTTAAGAGTTGAATTGCTTCAGTTCTTATCAATGCTTGCAGAAGCAAGTTCCACTACCCCAACTATGGAAAAGGGAAAGCTGTCCTATTGTACATCAGTTCTTCTGGCTGACGGCTATATTAACTCTTGTATGATGCTATTCTTCTTTTGATTGAACAACTTTTCTGCTGTATTGTCTTTACAACTAGATCATATCACAACTCTACTTTTCTACCACTGTACTGACTTTATAACTAGATTTTATCATCTATATGCATGTACTTCTTGACCCACTCGCAGCCATGCATCATTCTGTAGCTTGCTGTTTTCTCGAATCTCAAGTCGCAGAAGTATGCCAAACAAAATCTTCCCCTGTTTCCAGATAAAACGGTTTACACGAGCACTAGAACAAATTATACAATTTGTTTCAATGTATATTTTCATAGCTCACCTTCACTCTCCTATACGATGATAGGGTTTTCAAAGGTTCATTTAACCTCTGTACTTGTCCATCTTGACAAACAAGATTGATCATCTGGCAGCGGTTGCATCCACCTAATGACTGGTATAAAGAAAAGAGTGAGATTACTTGTCCAAACTCCAGAAGTTACCTCTGAACAATTACTCATTTATTAGAGAATTAATTTACTTTCAAAATCTGATAATTACTTGTTTGATGCAACCAACATCACACAGATCAATGTAGCCAACACACATATGTCATCTATGTAATATGATCCAAATGGAAATTGTCAATGATGAATTTTGACATAGAAACACATTGTGAACACAAAGTTATATCATTGCAACAGGATGAGTTGTCCGTGCAAGAAATCAGCTTAGCCTTTGCATTTGCATTTAATCTGAAATCTATTCCAATCAAATTCATAGCGCATAGAACCTACCATAAAATAATTATTCCCAATTTTGAGATTTCTCCATCTATCTTCCACATAAGGTTCAGCCCCAGATATGACAAGGTTAGGTCGAAATCTCATTGGGTTGACTTCAGCTGATGTTGCCAGAGTTCCCTTTTGAGCATCTGCCATAATCATTAGTGGTTATTGCCCGAATATAAGACTTAAAGCCAAATTGAAACCAAAGAGTACAGATAGCAAAGTTTCTTGTTTTGCAGACATGTGGTAGCAAGAAGATAAATGTTTGCAGACATGTGGTAGCAAGAAAATAAATGATCACCTATATGGAAAGTATCAAGGCACACCCTAAGCCTTCATATCGTGCTCATACCCCAAGTCTACTACAAAACACTGTCAACAACTTCAATATTTTTACATGGTATTTGGTGTCAATTACTCAAAAGAACAGAATAAAATGCATTTGCATTACTAGTGAATATTTAAATTAGAATTCATTTAACTTGATTCAGAGTATAATGTCAAACTGATACAGAATGCAACACGATTGATCAAAATTGTACTATTCACGATGCAATAGGATTCAGTTGTTTCTAACCTAGCGTGGTAATGAAGGCAGAAATCACTATCTAGTTTTAAATTTCTGTGACATGAAGAGTGGATCCACATATTTTTTAAAGAATTGTCAATTCTATTAAAGAGAAACATTTGAAGGACATAAGAATGCACATAGAAAATACAAAAAAATTGACAAATTGAGTGCAAACAAATTCAAGTCATCAACAGAAAAGATGCTCTCAAGTTTCACTATTCATTGTGGCAATTCAACGCAGCAGTTTCACCAGAAACGAAAAATGTTACAGAAGTGACAATGTTAGAACTCTAGCTGCATACACTAGAGTTGTATTATATTGATGATTGATAATAGAGGAAGTATACTGCTATTACAAGGTGATTCACGAGAACCCCTTCTATCCAGAGCTGAATAAGCTCCTCAGAGAGAATGGTTTCTCTCTGTCTACAATATTCTTTCTTCTAACTTTCTGAATAATGATTTTCTCTCTCTGCCCCCCTACTTAGCTACCCAACCCGTACATTCAGTTATTTTCCCCACCTTGTACCCATTCTGCACCCTCACACTACTAACTAACTTGTGCATCATTGCCCACAGCCCCCTCTCTCTTTCTCCTCGAGTATACTCTGCATATCCTAGGTTTATTGTTATTGAACCTAACGTTGCCCCCTTCTTGAAGAGCAGCCTTGGGTGAGAAAATTGACTCTGGATAACAAATTCATCTTCCCAGGTAGCATTCTCCATCGGTTTTCCCTTCCAATGAATTAACCATTGCTTAGTTGAATGTCCATCCTTAGTAATCACCCTGCTGGCCAGTGCAATTTCTGGTTCCTATTCTAGCTCTACTTCCATTCCTTCTGGTAAAGTCTCATCAACCTTGTAGTGTCCCACAGCCTTTTTTAGCGAAGACACATGAAAAATAAGGTGAACTTGAGAGTGTAGTGGGAGTTAAGTTTATATGCGACAGCACCCAATTTTTCCAAAATTTGAAATGGACCAAAGTATCTGGCCGCTAGTTTCTGATTGATTCTTCGGGCCACCGTGAGTTGTTTGTGAGGGCGGAGCTTAAGAAATACCCATTCTCTCACTTGGAAAGATACTGGATTCCTCTTCCTATCAGCATACTTCTTCATCTGCTCTTGAGCTCTTTGAAGATTGTATTTGAGCTAAGTCAAAGCCTCATCTCTATCCACCAGCTCCCTAGCCACTGCTTCCACCTTAGTTTCGCCTTGCACAAACCAAACCAATGTAGGAGGTTTTCTGCCATATACCAATTCAAAAGGTGTTGAACTAGTAGACACATGGTAGGTAGTATTGTACCATAATTCAGCCCATGAAACCCAAGAAGACCAATGTTTGGGTTGTTCATAAGTAAAACACCTCAAATAGGTCTCTAGACATAGGTTAAGTACCTCAGTTTGCCCATCCGTCTCCGGATGATAGGAGGAGTTCATTTTCAGCATAGTGCCTTGCAGTCGAAAGAATTCCCGCCAGAAGTAGCTCACAAATAAGGGATCCCGATCACTTATGATGGATAATGGAACTCCATGTAAACGCACCACCTCCCTTACAACACTTTTAGCAGTATATGGGTGCTTCAATAAAATAAAGTGACCATATTTAGACAACCTATCAACCACCACCAGTATTGCTTCATATCCTTTAGACCTAGAAAGTCCCGTGATGAAATCCATCGATATATCTTACCAAATCTGGTTGGGAATGGGAAGGGGCAGCAGCAAACCCCCAGGAGAGGTAACAGCATACTTCTATCATTGACAAATGTCACAAGACTTAACAAAGTCTTGAATGGACTTTTTCATACCAATCCAATAGAGATTGCTAGCAATCCTCCGATATGTGAGTAGGAAACCTGAATGGCCTCCTATAGGTGAAGAGTGAAATTCTTTAAGGAGTAAGGGAACGAAAGTGGAATGAGTTGAATCACTAGCCTTCCCTTGTGTAGGAGAACTCCTTGGTGCCACTGAAACCCTCTTTTTGCATCTAGATTTTGCTGTAATGCCTTGATAATATCACTCAAGATAGGATCTGTCTACTTCTTGTTACAGGATTTTACCATCAGCCCATAATGGATAAGAAATCGTATTCTTTAATTCACCCTCTTCATGAATCCGGGACAAGGCATCAACAACTTTATTTTCGGGTCGTGGCTTATAAATGACTTCAAAATGATACCCAAGTAACTTAGCCATCCAGCACTGTTGGTCAGTTGTGGATACCCTTTGTTGCAGCAAATGGCGGAGACTTTTTTGATCTGAATATACCACAAAGGGTTTGCCTAACAAATAATGCTGCCAATGATGTACTGCTAATACCAATGCCATTAGTTCTTTCTCCTAAGCCGACTTAGATAGATTGCCTTCGGATAAAGCTTTACTGAAATATGCAATTGGTCTTCTATTTTGCATTAATACAGCCCCTACCCCCTTGCTTGAAGCATCACACTCCACCTCAAAGGGTTGAGAAAATTGGGGAAGAGCCAATACTGGGGATGTAGTCAAGGCCTTCTTCAAGTTTTCGAAGGACTCCAATGCTGCCAAATTCCAATGAAATCTATCCTTCTTTGTTAATTCAGTAAGAGGTTTGGCTATCTTACCATAGTTCATAATGAACATCTGATAATATCCTGTCAAACCGAGGAATCCCCTCACCCCTTTCACATTCCAAGGAATTGGCCAATTCACTACACTCGAAACCTTGGCTGGATCCACCGCTACTCCCTGTTCTGAAATAACATGACCCAAATAGGCTACTGTTCTTTTCCCAAAATTGCACTTCTACTGGTTAACCACAAAATGATTGGCTTTTAAGACCTCCAAGACATTTGTTAACCGTAATAGATGGGTGTCCCAATCTGCACTATATATAAGAATGTCGTTAAAAAAAACCAGCACAAACCGCTTGAGGAAGGTTTGAAAATATCATTCATAGCGGACTGGAATGTTGCTGGTGCGTTGGTCAATCCAAACAGCATCACGAAGAATTCATAGTGACCATCGATGATATCCGGATTTGAGGTCCAATTTAGAGAAGACTCCAGCACCATTCAGCTCATCTAATAACTCCTCTACCACCGGAATAGGGTACTTGTCAGGGACAGTGACCTGTTTAGTGTTCTATAATCTACACACATTCTCCATGAATTATCCTTTTTCTTGACCAAGATAACCAGATTGGAATAGGCACTAGAACTAGGATGAATGTGTTAAACCCCCTATTACGAAGGTTTATTCTAGAAAAGGGAAGGGGAGGGTAGCAGAGTAATGTATCAATTTCTGTTATGATAGTCGGGTATTACGTGCATGTGGGAGGGGAGAGAATATGTGAGTTGGTTGCATAACTGACGTTAGGAGTCAGTAGGTATAAATAAGGGGATGATTGGGAGGAATAGGATAACAAAATATACTGGTATACTGTGAGCCTTAGGCTGGAGAGAATCAGCACTCTCGAATTTGTTGCTTACTTCTTGTATTCTGACAGCTAATGTCATTACATTTTCCTATCAAATAATACGAAATCTCTCAGATTCTTGAGAGTTCTATCAGAATGATCCCCATTTTCAGCATTTGTTGCATCTGCCGCTCAATCTCATCTTTATGATGATGAGGGTACTTATAAGGTCTTATACTAATAGGCCCTTGTCCTTGTTGCAAGACAATAGCAAGTGAGTGATTCCTTTCGGGAGGTAGCCCTTGCACCTCTTGAAAAACCTCCGGAAAGTTAGTCAACACCTGATTCAACTCACTTTCTTCTTTTCTGGTGGGTTGCATCTGTTGTGCCCCCCTTATATCTACTCCTTCCATAGATAGGAAACTCCCACTCAAAATAGCAAGGAGACCATGCTAGCACACTGAATCTTCGTGGTACTCACTACCTCTCCTCGGTGTAAGCTGAAGCCCTGCATTGCCACTAAGTTGCACCCTTCACCCCTCATGTTGGAATTGCATGGTAATCTCCTTCCAATCAACCATGACCTTTCCTAAGGTTTGCAACCAGGCCACCCCTAAGATCACGTCCATTCCTCCTAAGTCACATAAGCGTCAATTTTCCACTCCATTTCTCCCATCCGAATAGGCACTCCCATACACTTTCCTTTAGTAGCCACCTTATGGCCATCCCCCAATCTGATTCCTAAAGCTCTACTCATCCCTACATTCAGCCCAAGACCACTGGCTAACTCCGGCAAAATGAAGTTATGGCTAGCCCCACTATCAACTAGGATCACAATAGGAACTCCCTGTAGCTTTCCTTCCAATCTCATGGTTTTTGTTTCGGGTATCATTGTCTCCTTAACACCGAATACTCCCATAGTTCGACATTCTAGGGCTATCTCTTCCTCTTCTTCTGTTTCAGCCTCCAATGCGATGATTTCTCCATCCTCAGTCAATGTTTCATTGTCATCCAGAATCAATAGCCTCAATTGCTTTTCCGCACACTAGTGTAAAGGATGAAACCTCTCCCCGCATTTGAAGCAAAGGCCCTTGGCTTTTCTTTCCATAAGCTCATGATAGGAGAGATGTCGCAACCCCTTATTCCTCTCAATCGAAACCCTTCTGTCACCGTCTGACCGTCTGGTTGGGGTCACGAGGGTGGAAACTCCCACTTTGTTCTGTGCATGGGAATCGGGTTGAGACCCAGATGTCTCCCAGGTTCTCCCCGATCCAAACCCGTCTATAATCTTCCCACGACCCATCGGGTGTGGGTGCTTCGCGTCCCTACGGTTCGGGCTGACCCGCAAGTTGCCCCTAAACAGACTCCCTCGATTTGGCATCCAGACGCGCGATTGAGAGCTGATGTTTTCGATACCTCCACCTTCTCCGCTAACCTAATCCTCCACTGCCCTGGCAATTTTCATCAACTGATATCGATTCACTGGCCCAAACGTCCATACCCGTCGACGTATATATGCTCTCAACCCACTCATGAGGTGCCCCATATATTGCTCCTCAGGTAGTCGGCCCACTTGCGATGAAATGAATTCAAAGGCTTCAATGTATTCCTCCACCGAGTCTGTTTGTCACAAATTCGATAGCTCCTCAAATGGGTTGTCAAATTTTCTCCCTCCACAACGCTCGATTAGAGCCCTCTTAAACTTCTTCCAATCCAGATCTTCTTCCGTCTCCCGTAGCAGATTAAACTAGTGTATGGTTGAACCTTCCATGCTAAGAAGAGCTAGCTTCATTTTTATTGGTTCTGAGGTATTATGAACCTCAAAATACATCTTCGCCCTAGTGATCCACCCTACAAGATCAAACTCATCGAACATGGGTAATTCCACCTTGCGGACCGACATCCGATATTCCTCCATCGTGTCAAAGGAATGCTCCATCGGAGTTGGTTGTCGCCTTTAACCAGCCATAGTCTGCCCCCTCCCTGAGGCATCGCCACTCCCTTGTCCTTTCTCTGGTCTTTTTCCCATCATTTTGCTCGTTTCCAACAGCAAAACCCACTGCATTTCCCCCATAGCCATCCGCATGGATGATTGAATTTCCTCCACTCCAGCCTCCAGATTCGCCATTTAGGATTCCAACACTTCTACTCTATCGGACATCTTAGGTGGCATCAAGGTAGGTTACTCAGAATTTTTTTTTTTGGTTTTTAAGTCTTCGAAAAAAAAACTGATCCTCCCCTCCCTATTGAGAGTATCCGGCAGGTCGGATGTTAAAACTCTAGCTGAATACACTAGAGTTGTATTATATTGATGATTGATAATAGAGGAACTGTACTGCTATTACAAGGTGATTCACAAGAACACCTTCTATCCAGAGCTGAATAACTCCTCAGAGAGAATGGTTTCTCTCTATCTACAATATTCTTTCTTCTAACTTTCTGAATAATGATTTTCTCTCTCTGCCCCCCTCCTTAGCTACCCAACCCGTACATTCAGTTATTTGCCCCACCTTGTACCCATTCTGCACCTTCACACTCCTAACTAACTTGTGCATCATTGCCCACAGCCCCCTCTCTCTTTCTCCTCAAGTATACTATCCATATCCTAGGTTTATTGTTATTGATCCTAACAGTTCCTGCCTTTACTTTCCA
>JANKYF010000004.1:38064208-38074318 GCA_029829435.1 Erythroxylum hondense | reverse complement strand
TTGATATCTCTCAAGAAATTGGGTAAAATTGTTTTGAATAAAATAGCTTTTTTCTCTGTCTCTTTCATTAATTTCTTGTTTTCTCTTATGAATCACTAAAATACCTACCATTTGATACATAATAAATCGTCCATCATTTTTTACAGATAGATGCATTAGTTCAATAATCAATAATCCCTTTTTTACCAATTCTGCAAGAGTTAAATCTTTTTGAATCATTAGAATATCCATACTCATTTCTCCTCTTTGAATAGAAGATATAATAATTTCTTGTGGATTTGTTAGTCTAAGCAAGAGATAGAATACTTTGATATTATTGATTATTTTTTATTTAAAAAATCATCCATCTTAATTGAAAAACTAAATGCTTTTTTAGCAAGGAATAAAGCTCTATTTGTGTATTATTTTTGTATTGTTTTTGCTTTCTATCTTTTTTCATGTTTGATCCCACATAATCCTTATCAAATTCTTTTTCTTGATTGGGTAAAATAGCTTCAAGATCCACTTTGTTCTCGGATTCTTTATCTTCATCATAGTTTCGATTCTCAAAGTCAACAGATTTTGTTATTCAATAGTATAGAGATAAAAAAAATCACCATTTTTGTTGATTTTTCATTAATATTTTCATTTCTATTCAAATTGAAAAAAAAGAAGTTGATTGGTATTATCCAAGGTCTTATCTCATATGTGTTGTAAAGTATCACAAATTTTTGAAAGAACCAAAGGTTCAAACTGGATATGGGATGATTTATGATTTCTTCATTCACTTCCACCCAATGGAATAGGTTTTTTTTAATTGGATGAATCGACAAGTCACCAAAAACATATGGGCATCCTGCTTGAGATAATCGAACTATGTGACTGTTTGATTGTTCTCCTAAGTACGTTTGTATCTCATTTAAAAACTTCACATACTTAGGCATGCACTCCAAAGCTTTCACCATTGACAAGTTAATCTGAAGCTTCTTCAGTTTCTCCAAAAACTTAGAAAATTGAGTGTCCACCTGATGCTGTCTCACCCTTTGTGGATATGCAAGTTTAGGCTTATAGGGCGGTGGTGGCACATAAGGCCTCTCTTCTTCTTTCTCTTCTCAAATCTCCTTATCTTTTCCTTTTCTTGGCAATCCTTTTTCACATTTGGTTCCTCCATCTGCTTGCCACTTCGAAGTGTGATAGCCTTTAATTGTTCCTTTGGGTTGGCCTCGGTATTGCTTGGTAAGCTACCTATATTTTCAGAAAACATAGCATTAGCAAGTTAACCTATTTGTACCTCCAAGTTGTGGATGGATGAGACATAGTTCTTCACAATCTAATCAAACTTTGCCTCCATCCTCTCATGACTTTCCTCCTTGTTGGAAAACATCCTCTTTTGGTTCTCTTCTTGATTTGCTAGTTTGGACCACAAAACATCCATCAACTTGTCCATTTTGTTCTCCAAATTTCCAAGTCTATCTTGCCAAAATCCTAGAGGTCCTTGCAGTCTTGCTTAACCACCTACATTATTAGTACTCCAAGAAAATTTTGGGTGATTTTTCCACCTCGAATTATAAGTATGCGAGTATGGATTGTTTACTTGATATGGTTGGCCCAAGTAACTTACCTATTTAGTGCTACTAGCTCCCAACAAACAACATTTTGCTATGTAATGATTGTCCTGCCTATATAACTCACACTGTGATTGCATAACTTTGGCTGTAGATGAAGATGTTCCTTGTATGTTACTCAACTGCTTGGCGAGGGCTGTGATTTGTGCCTACAAAGTGGTAATAGAGTCAATTGGGATTATACCTTTTTCCTCCTCCTACCCTGTCTACTCCTTTCGCTTAATCACATACAACTATTGCTCACCAATTCTACCAAAAGTTTATATTCTACATCGATAGTTTTCCTCGTCAAAGATCCTCCTACAGCTGCATCTATGGTCCCTCTTATGCTCTGATTTACAATATTGTAGAATGTTTGCATGAGAAATTCCCTCAGAAGGTTGTGGTGGGGACAACTTCTTTATTGTTCTTTAAACCTCTACTAAGCTTCATGTAAAGACTCCCTACCGCTTTATTGGAAATTTGTCATTTCCTTAATGATCCTTGTTGTCTTGGTCAATGGGAAGTATTTAACAAGAAATGTCTAGGCTAGCTATTCCCAAGTATTAGTCTGCCCTAAGTTGAGTGAATTGTACTACACCTTCGTCCAATCTCTCAAAGTGAAAGAAAATAATTGCAACCTCAAGGCATTGTCAGACATCCCATTAAATCGAAAAGTGTCTCATATCTCTAGAAAATTGGTGAGATGGGTGTTGGGATCTTCATTGGACGATCCATAGAACTGCACACTACTCTGAAGAATGTTGAGGTGTGCCGGCTTGGCTTGAAATTGTTAGCTTGAGTCACTGGCCTTGCAACTCCTTGAGGACTGAATCCTAGCCTCATAAAGTTCATCAGTGTCCTTTCAACCCCTTCTTCCACCATATTGGGTGTATGATGTCTTGGAGCTTCACTTTTCTCAGTTGTCATTTGTGCCTTGTGATATCTTCTAACTCTTCATCATGAAATTCAGTTTTCCTTCGCGTGATCCTTGTATTCATACACCTACAAAGACACAAGGAAAAGTATCAAAAACTTTTAAATCAAAATAGCCCAAACTAAAAAAGATGTTAAACAATCAGTCCCCAACAACGACGCTAAAAACTTGTTGAATGCAAAACACACTATTAGTCTTACGCTCAAAACTAAAAATTTACAGGTCATACTTGTAATTGAAAGCTGATATCGGTCCCATGAGGATTGTAATTAGGCACCACTTAATTGTTCTTTATTTAAGAAATTGTTTCGATCAAATTTAAAAAAGATAAGTAAAATAAAGACAAACTAAAAGTAACAGGAAACAATGCAACCCAAACCAAAATCGTAAACTAAGAGTTGGAGAAAATCAAGATTAAACATTAGGACTTGTCATTATCCCCTATTTGCCCCCTTCTGATTAATTGATTCGATTTATGCTTGGCTCAAGATTTCCTAAAATACTAGCTACCCTCTCTTAAGGTGTAACTAAATATCACTAGTTAAATAAATTAGAAATAACTTTAGGATCTTTCAATATGTAAAGCCTTTCCTAATCATTCAACTAGATATGAAGCTATCCTATTGGCAACGTATTGATCTATTGAAATCTCTTCTTAATAATTCAATAACTTGTTATTTGTAGGTCTATTAATCAACAACTCTTGTTGTGCAATTAACATAAATTACTAAGCTCACTCTCTCGATTTATTGCAAGGTTTAAGCATAATAAATAACATGAACATGTATATCATTAAATTAATAACCAAAGGTTCACAAATAGTTATACAACAAACCCTAAAATTTGTTTTAGCCAATCATAACATCCATAACATCCCCAACAATCAAATAATCCATAATAAACGTACTAGAAGAGAAAGAAATTGAAATAAGATTGGACGGGGTAGCTCATCCTCTTGTTTGCCTAATTTGAAAAATCTAGATGACAGGATGCTCTTTGCCTAATCAGGAATAAAACCTTTAATCTCCCCCTATCTTTAGGCTCTTAATCTATCTTTTGGCTCCGGGACACAAGTTCCATAATTCTCTGACGGCTCTTGAGATTTTATATATTATAAAGTCTTGAAAACCTAAAAAATACATGAAACCCGTGTGTCTCTTCGACTTTCAGTTCTTACGATCGTAGGAATTATACTTGTGTTTCCCACGATCGTGGGTTAACTTAACATGAACTTTCTCTGTAGATTTCCCACGATCGAAGAAATCATGCCCTTTTTTATGATCATGGTTTCATATTTTTCAGTAGCTCCACTTCTCGTCTCTTCTTTTAGTCCCTAGCTTAATCACAAAGGTGTCAACCCTCCATTCCCACACCAAAATAATCAATTCCTACCCTAAACTAATATCAATCACAAAAGAAAAACCATGAAGATCAAACTAAACAAAAACACAATAATACTAACCTATCATGCAAGAACCATATACCAAATACCTAGAAAAATACATACTAATGCAAAACTATCACTAATCAATCTAGACTTTAGTGTCCCAAAAATCTTATAAAGCTATTTATCCCACATAAATTCAATCTCCTTTAGGAATAACATGGTCATAAGAGAATTTATGGTGGAGAAATTATGCAGAAATCTTCTATAGTACCTATCTAACTTGAGGAGTTTTATAGTTGGCCCCCGAATTTTTTTTCTTGATGAATAAGCATGATTTAAAATGATTTTGAGGTTTTGATATATTAAAATTTTTCAATTTTTGTTTTTGAAAGTTAGTAGGATTTATTGAATGGGTAAGTGGAATTAAAGTGTTAAGGTTATAAGAATGTTCAAGGGTATTTTTGGCAAGACACTTAAGGATAAAGAACATAAGGAATATAAGGAAGGGTAAAATGGACATTGCACAAAGGGTAGGATTGGAAGAGGAAAATGTGGTCTTACATTTAAGAGAAGAAGAAAACATGAATTGGGATAGAAGAAGAGAAATAAGAAAGAGAAAGAAGAGAAATTTCGATGGTTGAGAGAAAAGAAGAGAAAACAAGCTAGGGTTTCACTTTTTTTAGCCTTCAAGAGAGATTTTGAGGTTGTTAAAGAAGGGAAAAAGGTAAAGGAAGAGAAGAACTTCCATTTGAGCCAAAGGTCTCTTCATTTGGTGAAGAATCAAGGAAATCAGGAAAGACAAGAGAAGCAAGAGTAGAGACGTTTTGAGCAAGTCTATAATCAAGGAAATCAAGGTGGATACATGTTTATAATAGAGTAAATAATCCACTACATGTTTTCTTTGAATCAAGAAAGTTTAATGTTTTAAATTGCATCATAAATATTGCATTTTTTTGCTTCTTGAATGAATTGAGAATTTGTTATATGTTTGATATGTGAATTGTGATGATTTGTGAAAAGACTTTGAAAATGATTCTTTAAAAGATACATGTTTACGAAATTATGTTATCGAAAATGCTTTTTTGAAATACCTCATGTTCATGAAATCAAGTTTCCAATAATGTGCCATTTGGGCAAACGGTTTTCAATTCATGAATTAAATATTATGTGGGATTGTGATGGTTTGTTCTGTCAGTCAAGTTCACTTGATTAAAAGGCTTCTCCCACCTGCTCGCTAGTGGCATGGAGCTCCTTCACGGACTCCCATATGTTCACGGCTATGTAAGACCATTTTGTGGGATTATGATAGTACGTTCTGTTCACGGCTACACAGGACCCTTATGGGAAATGTGTAGTACATTTTGTTACGAATCCATCCAAACCATTCTGATGTGCTTATGTGCTTATGATCTACGAACAAGTTTGATGTATTCATGTTTTATGGTTTGTAAATTTGACTACACGATAAGAATTCGAGAAACATATGTTATATAAACTCAAAGAAAATTTTCTATGACAAGTAAAATGTTTTCAAAGGTTTTGCTTATTTTTTTGTTATAAACTGTTACCCATGAGCTTTCAAACTCACCCCCATATTATCCCCTTTTTAGGTAATAGCTAAGAGATCAAGAGCCTAAAGGAATATCTCCATATTTGTTTATTTTGGTACTCAGAGTTGATTTTGGGAAAGCAACAAGTTTGTTGTTAAGAACCTTTTGTAATTTGAGATTTTGAGACAATGATATAATATGTCTTGGAATGTCATTAGAGTTTTGTAATACTTTATTCTTTTGGTGCATGGATAATTTGAGTTAAAGTTAGACATACGTTAAGAAGAAATCAACTTGAGTTGATGACCTTGGAACGTAAATCATTGATATATATATGCATAAGCGAAATACTATGGAAAGGAAGGTAGAAATTATGACTGATTAAATGTAGTTGAAGGTGATGAGGCAAATGAGTTGAGATTTGAAGAGTTTAATGAAGCAAATTTGGTAACTGAATGGTTAAGCTCAGAACATTCCAAGTTTGCTAGTGCAAAATTTCAAGTCTTGAATATAGGAAAAATTCATGTTCTGAGTTGAGGGGAAAATATGGATTAATTTAGGTTGAATTTGACAAAGTTGTCTCATGGAAGTTGAAGATTATCTTTCCAGTTTTCCAATGGTATATAGTATGGAATTTTTGGACATTGGAGTCGAAAGCTATGATCCTTATAAGGGGAGATGCTCAGGAGTATAGGACGTATCGTCTGGTGATGACGTATTGTCTGGTGATGACGTATCGTCTGGTGAGGATGCATCATCTGGTGAGGATGCATCATCTGGTGAGGACATATCATTTAGTGAGGACGTATTATCTGGTGATGATGTATCATCTGGTGATGACGTGTCATCTGGTGATGATGCTTCGTCTGGTGCGACGTATCATATGGTGAGGACACTTCGTCTAGTGAGACGCATCATCTAGTGAGACGCATCATCTGGTGAGGACGTTTTGTCTAGTGAGACGTATCACCTAGTGAGGATGCTTTATCTACTGAGGATGTATCATCTGGTGAGGACGCTTCATCTGATGAGGATGCTCGTCTGGTGAGGAGGCTTCGTCTAGTGAGGATGTATTGTTTGGTGATGTCATATCGTCTGGTGATGATGCCATTTCGTCTGGTGCACTGTTCATCTGACCATATCGTCTGGTCCAAATTTGACCCTCTAGATGATAGACTCTACCTTCAAGGTCTTCATAAAAGTTGTAGATCTTGAAGTTTTCTTTCAAATTGTCTAAAGAGCACCTTAATCCAACCTCTCTTATGAAAGTTATGGCAATTTTTCCAATCGTCTGACCCTTCGTCTAGCTTCATCTGATCCTATTGTTTGGTCCCAGTTTGACCCTGTAGACAATCGAATTTTTCCTTGAGGTCTTCATTAAAGTTGTAGATATTGAAGTTCACTTTTGAACCATTAAATAAAACCTCAATCAGAGTTCTCTAGAGAAAGTTATGACTATGTTTCCAATTCGTCTAACCCTTCATCTGGGTTCATCTAATCCTATTGTCTGGTCCCACTTTTAACCCTGTAGATAATAGAATTTGTCTTCAAGGTCTTCATAAAGGTTGTAGATCTTGAAGTCCTCTTTCAAACTAACTAAAGAACACCCAAATTCGATATCTCTAGAGAAAACTATGCCAATTGCAAGATATCTTCTGTGTATTGTTCATAATGTATCGTCTGATCCAATTCTAACGCTTTAGATGACAAAATCTCCCTTCAATGTCTTCATAAAAGTTGTAGATATTGAAGTCCTCTTTTAAACCCTTCAAAAATTACCTTGATTTAATATCCCTAGAGCAAGTTATGCCATTGTCCCATGCTAGGTTCATTATGATTGAGGACGGAACCTTGTTTGATTCCTTTAGCCCAATCTTTGTTATCCAACCTCTAAATGAAGTGATTATTGAAGGAATAGATCCCAACAAACATATCTCTATGTCTCCATGAAAATTTATAGGTTTCATATTGATTCAAAAAAGATTGATCGAATCAAAGTAAGGGCATCAGTGGAAGAGCATGAATTGGATATTTTATTGAACATACTTCAGTATTTTGATGACATCTTGACCTATAGAGCTCCAAATGATATGAATATTGTTTCTAAATAAACTAGAGACATAAAGCTACAAATTATCAAAGGGACTCAAACTTTAATTTTGTCTCTAAGATTTTTAATATCTAGATGGAAGTTGAGCATATAATATTTACTTCAGTATAAGAATGATTCGAAAAATAGGGCCCGACATTTACAGTGTCAAAGAATGAAGATGAACCTAGGATGACTAATGAGGGTTAATTGGAATAACCATACATGGTATCAAGTACAAGAACATGTTTTAGGACATCCCAGTTGGGCTTCGAAATTCGGGGTCCAACAGTTATGGTATCAAAGTGCGAAATTAGGATCTTACATGGGCATTTTTGGAAATATGTATCAAGTTACATATATTTTGACATGTTTTAGCATGCAACAGCAACTGATCCTTATTGAAGATGCATATGTATAAGTTACAAGCATGAGTAATTGTTAAGAGTTTGACCTGATAGAAATAGTAAGAAGAGAATGATGATTTGGAAGAATGAGAGAAAATGAAAAATTGTAGATATTATATAATCCGATATGTTAGAAATGAATGCAGTATATGTGATTATGGAAATAAATATGGTGAAGAAATTTTGTTGTGGATATATGCTTGAATTGATATGGATATGAAAATCTTTTCATGAATTGACTAAGAAAAAATAGAGACATAAGTGGAAATGATAAAAGTTATGATATGGTATAAAAAGATATTAGTGGAATTGAATATGACATCAATATTGTACTGTGAAGGTGTACCTTTGAATGTGATATGGATGTGAATATATTAGCATGGATTGTTTGGGGAAAATAGTGAAACAAGTAGAAATGATGATATTAAAGTGTTCAAGTAGAATGTAAGGACAACATAAATTGCTATGATCTTAAGAAGATGAAATTAGAACCTAAGTGGTTGTTTGATTAATATGACAAGAGTTATGATCCTCTATAAGAATGTGTTAGTGGAATTAAGAACATAATTTTATGATGATTATGCATCTATAATTTTAAATCAAATGGCAAATATACATATGTAAGATGTAATGTGAAGGATAATTGGAAGATGAGATGATATAGGAAGCAATCTATAACTTAATTGATATTTGTTAGTCAGAGTTCCCATATACTAAAGTCTAAGAGGAACTAGAGTAACGCATGAAAGTGCTTATAGTGATCAATTAGGGATAGGATGAGATTGTTGAAGATGTTACAATGAGTAATGAATTCGAAGATAAGGAGAAGAATATTATCTAGGATCAATGCAGATCAAAGTATCAATTGTGTGACATAAGAATTGGTGAATTATTAGAGATAGATATGTGGATAAAATGGGATGAATTTGATGATACACATCTAAACATATGCAACAGTAATTATATTCATTACTCTATTGAGTTTTGGTGCTTATGACATTATGACCTTGTAAGAACGATAGAAATCAGTCCTCTTGAGGTATTAAGGATAGCTAATAATGTGATGATGATAACAGATGATTGATAAAGATTGCATGAATAGTATTGATGATAGTAGCAAGAAATCTTCTTTCTAAGAAGAATTTTATTGAATTGGGTTAAGCAGATTAGATAGTTTATATTAAGAATGATCAATGAAAGAATGAATCAGAAATGATATTGGAGTCCTAATCCTAATGGAGACTCAAACATAAGATATAGAATATGTTACTAGGAGTATATGCATTTCTTGATGTAAAGTATCCAACTATGTGATTGGATTCTTGAATTTGAGGTGATATTAAGTATAAGAGACATAAATAAGATCTGATGAATGTGTTACCCACCCAGGATGTTAAGTTTACAAATAAATTGAAATGTGTGGAGAAATTAGTATGAATGAGCAGACAGTACAATAATTCAATGTGAAATTAGAGGAAATCGAATGAATTGAGAAAATCATTCGAGAAAGGAAGTCAATCGAAAAATTGAAAATAACATTAGACAATGCCACCTCATTGAGGAATTACTTATTTAAGGAATTATGAGAACTAATCATGGGCATATGGAGTTTGATGATAATTGTTTGAAGTTAGCAATTGCCCTATTAAAATTATTCGACAAGTTGAGAAAAATAGTTTGAATACGTGATTCGACAAGTTGAGAAAAATAGTTTGAATACGTGAAGAAAATATGTAAATCGTATGAGTAATGAAAGTAAAGAGAATTTTGAGGAGCTATACTGATATTAATTATACCGTATAGATTTGGAGATTTATAGCATACAATGATGTTGTATACGAGATTTGGATAAAATCCAAATGTAGCATAATAAAGTGATTTTACATGTATGGAGATAACTAAAAGTCATAAGAGCTGACTATTCGATATATGATTTAGAGCTACTATACTAATGATTTCTTTGAAAGTTTGGAGACAGTATATGTATAGGAACATCTTGGATACATATATATATACCAAAAGATTTAATGTCCTATTTAGTCGCCACCAGCGACGAAGAATATAAAGAAGCACTTACAGCAACTGAACTTTTAGGAGTCCCAGCAGAAGGTTTCGTAAAAGCAAAAGAACCTGACAAAGTATTACAAGGAGTTATGA
>JANKYF010000004.1:37962621-37976420 GCA_029829435.1 Erythroxylum hondense | reverse complement strand
TAATACTTATTCTATCCTATTCCTCATCTTTTCTATTCCTAAGAATAACTATTATATTTCATGCCTATTCCATTCCTTGTACCAAACAGGCCATTAGTGGTTAGCCAACATTGTGCTTATAGTTGAGAAGAATGGAAAGGAAAGAATTTCTATTGGCTTTAGGGATTTAAATGTAGCTAGTCCTATAGATGCATATACAATGTCGATGGAAAATTCTTTGATAGATGCAACAGTTGGATATTCTTTGTTTTCTTTCATGAACCTTTCTTTAGTTATAATCACATTTTTATATTCGAAAATCATATTTCTAATACAACTTTTAGATGTCCAGTGACAGAAAGGACGTTTGAGTGGGCTGTAATATCATTCAATCTAAAAATGAAGGAGCCACTTATTAAAGGATCATGAATGATACCTTTCATAATTTGATAATGCATACTTTGGAAGAAAAATAAAGGCAGCACTTCAAAGACAGTAGTATAAAGAAAACTGAAGAACTATGAAATGTGAAAACAAAATATTGGTTTCTTATAACCATAAGCAAAATTCAAAATTCAAAATTATGACCAACTAGAATATAGCAGCATATCTACTATAATTCATTTCTAGAAGGTGTTAGTGCAGAGCAAGCAAAGCATCGTCTCAGGGTATAGAAGATTGAAGCTGAGATATCAATGGAAGTCGCACAACATCTGCACAAAAAAGACAGCGGAAGAGATTGACCACAAGACTGATCGAGTTTTGCCATAGTAATAACGTTGGCTCAGGGAATTATATACTGATCATTGACAATCTTTCAATAAAAATTGATTGAGATACAATAAATCGAGTTCTTTGGAATTGTTGGAGCAATTATTCACAAAAGGTTTCATTTGAAAGCTTCCTGCTTCCAGTTTGAGCAATTAAAGCCCATGCGTATTTTGCTGATAAACGCACCACCCATAGTTTACCAAGTATTGCAAGATGGAGACTACAATGGACAAAACCAAAAAGAAAAGGAAAATTGAAAGTAGAAAACTTATTACCGCAGACTATGCAGTGGAATGGCCAGGCTTACCGCTTTCCCAATGACACAAACTCAGTATCTCGGAATTCTGGAATTATAAGCCTCTCTTAATTATCTGGATCAATACATCAAATATCCAACAAGGGATGTAGGTCAGCTCAGAAAACATGACGGAAAACTAATATCTATAGGGAAGGAACAATTATAAGATAACGAGTTCCAAGAGAAAACAAAATAAAAGCGTCCAACTAAACTACGCTTCACTCAAGCATTACTAATAATGACAACATGAATTTTTCGCGTGATCCACTGGTGAAAAACTGATGCATACAACTAACTAACGCAAGAGGCTTGAAAAAATGCTAGCTTAAGAGCAAATATTTATTGGTAATAATATCTCTCAACTTCACTGCCAGTTCTGTAGTGAAACTCAAATATGAAATCATCGCCACTGACTAACAATTAGCATAATAACGAGAAAAAGAAAAGAGAGAGAGAAAGAAAAGTTGCAAACAATAAACACCAAATTCATGCTGAGGTCTCACTTAAAACACAGAATTTTGAATATGGGGAAAGGCCCATCTCTTGGGAAGTACAAGCTAAATTATTTGAGCAATTCATGGAACAGAGATGTCTAATCCAAACGAGCACAAGGCCAGCATTCAGATTTACTTACCTAGAAGAAATAATCAATTCACTCACATCACATATTCAATCGGAATGTTGATGTTGATGTTGTTGTTGATGAAACGTAAGGCATACGGAGAGGGAAAGGCGAGCGTTTTGGCACTGTGACCGTTTGAGCGCCGTTCCGCCGCTCCCACAAAGGCTACGAACCGCCTCAGACTCCTCGGGACACGCCATCGACACCACGCACTGCGCAAGTTTGTGATTGAGGTGGCGACACGCCGTTTCACGGGCCACACCCTCCGGGAGACGCCCGTGACACTTTATCAACGCCGCATATAGCCTCTCGCACTTTGCTGGTATGCTTGACGTTGATTTGCCTTCCCTCATCCCTTTTCCATCTCTCGTAAGTAAGTAGTAATTGTATTAATTTATTTACTTGTGTTATTTACAAGTTTTTCTCTCGAAAAATTAAAATTGATTAATGATAATATGATAGGTGAACAAAGGTTTTGGAGAGCCATAAAACCTCTTCTGCATCAAGAAATATGACCAAAAGGACGACAGCGTTTAACATCCCAAACACAAATAAATATGACAACGTTCATAAAAACATCAAGAGCTCAAAGACACATGACATGACGACTTTTCAAGTTATTAAGTACATATACGAAGAGTGAGTTTAGATGGACGATCACGCAATGCATCCCACCCTTTTATATAATCTGACGACTTATCTTGTTCATTGAATGTTGTGTCGTGAGGCGACCACGCAATCCATCCCGCCCATCCATTCAATCTGACGGCTTATCTTGTTCATTGAATATTGTATCGTGAGGCGACCACGCAATCCATCCCGCCCGTCCATTTAATCTGACGACTTATTTTGTTCATTGAATGTTGTGTCGTGAGGCGACCATGCATTCCTTCCCGCCCGTCCATTTAATCTGACGGCTTATCTTGTTCATTGAATGTTGTGTCCTCGAGCGACCACGCAATCCATGTCCTGATGACGGCTTATATCTGTTCATTGAATGTTGTCTCCTCTTCCGCAAACTTTCTCTCTCTTTGTTTTTCCTCTCTGCCTTTGCCTTCCTCTGCTCTCTCACTTCTTTCGTTTCCAGTTTTGGTCGCTTCTTTTTCGTACCCTGATGATTGGTAAGTTTGCAGTTGTTTATTGCCGTGGTTTTATATTTCCGTTTGTTACTTTCGTTCACGTTTTATTGTATGCACAGACGGCCTACGGTTTTGTCTCCGGCCTGGGTAAGTTTGCTTAATTTTTTTCTCATTTTCTCTCTCTTTGTTTTTCCTGCCCGCCCTTGCCTTCCTCTGTTCTCTCACTTCTTTCGTCTCCACCTTTGGTCAGTTGCAGCTGTTTATTGCCGTGGTTTTATATTTCCGTTTGTTACTTTCGTTCACGTTTTATCGTGTGCACAGACGACCTACGGTTTTCTCTCCGGCTTGGGTAAGTTTGCTTTATTTTTTCCCATTTTCTCTTGCTTTGTTTTTCTTGTCCGCCCTTGCCTTCTTCTGCTCTCTTACTTCTTTCGTTTTCACCTTTGGTCAGTTTTCCTTCTCGCCTCTTTTTTGTGCTCTGATGATTGGTAAGTCTGCAGCTGTTTATTACCGTGTCGTGGTTTTATATTTCCGTTTGTTACTGTTGGCGTACGGTTTTCTCTCGAGCCTGGGTAAGTTTGCTTCATTTTTTCCTATTTTTGTGTGTGCGGTTTTTACCTTGCAGTTTCATGAACTTTTTTAAATGTGTACAGTTATTTAACATTTGGACTTTTTGTTCGTCTTGTTCGTTTTTTTAAATATATACAGTTATTTAACATTTGGACTTTTTGTTCGTTTTGTTCGTTTTTTTAAATGTGTACAGTTATTTAACATTTGAACTTTCTGTTTGTCTTGTTCGTTGTCAGTGACAAACTTGGAGCACCTACATTCAGGCGAGAAAAATCTGAAAAGGGATGCCTCATTAAGTATATATACTAAGAGCGAGTTGGGATGGACGACCAGACGTAGTGCAGACTTAGATATGAGAAGAATTATCTTGTTTTTCATCGTCAGTGTTAACAAACTTGGAGCACCTACATTTAGGCGAGAAAAATCTGAAAAAGGATGCCTCAAATAAAGAAGACGTAGTGTAGACTTGAATATGAGGAGATTTATTATGTAGTTCATCGTCAGTGTCAGTCCATATAGCAGCTACTTGTGATCCAATAGGAAGATTGTAAATGCGTTGATCAAGGTTGTATCTTAAGAATTGTAATATTATATAGCATAATTTGGTTACCGCTTCGTCTCAGTTTCCAGTTCGTCTTACTTATCGCTTCGTGTTATTTTAATCTGTGCACTATATTAAAAGTAGGACGAAGTTAAAGTAAGACGAAGTGAAAGTAGGACGATAAAAGTAAGACGATAAAAGTAAAGACGAAGTGAAAGTAAGACGATAGAAGTAATCCGATTGAAGTAAGACGAAGTGAAAGTAAGATAGGACGATAGAAGTAAGACGATAAAAGTAAGACGACCAACGTAAGACGAAGTCAAAGTAAGACGATTGAAGTAAGACGAAGTGAAAGTAAGACGATAGAAGTAATCCGAGCAAAGTAAGACGATGTGAACGTGGGACGAAATTAAAATAAGACGAAGTGAAAGTGAGACGAAGTGAAAGTAAGAAGATTAAAGTAAGACGAAGTCAAAGTAAGACGATAGACGATAGAAACTGAGACGAAGCAGAGTCAACTAAAACTATAGAAAAGTCAAACTAAGACGATAGAAACTAAGATGAAGCAGAGTGACGATAGACGAAGTTAAACTAGGACGATGGAAATAAGACGATAAAAGTAAGACGATAGAAGTAAGATGATAAAAGTAAGACGAAGTGAAAGTGAGAGGATAGAAGTAATCAGATCAAAGTAAGACGATGTGATAGTCCAACGAAATCAAAGTTAGACGAAGCGAAAGTAAGACGATAAAAGAAAGACGAAGTGAAAGTGAGCCGAAGTGAAAGTAAGACGATACAAGTAAGATGATCAAAATAAGATGATCAAACTAAAATTATAGAAAAGTCAAATTAAGACGATAGAAACTAAGATGAAGCAGAGTGACGATAGACGAAGTTAAACTAGACGAAGTGAAAGTGAGAGGATAGAAGTAATCAGATCAAAGTAAGACGATGTGAAAGTCTAACGAAATCAAAGTAAGACGAAGCGAAAGTAAAACGATAGAAGTAAGACGATAAAAGAAAGACGAAGTGAAAGTGAGACGAAGTGAAAGTAAGACGATAAAAGTAAGACGATACAAGTAAGACGATCAAAATAAGACGATCAAACTAAGACTAAGCCAGATAAAAGTAAGACGAAGTGAACTAAGACGATAAAAGTAAGGCGATAAAAGTTTGACGAAGCAAAAGTAAGACGAAGTGGAAGTCAGACGATAGAAGTGAGACGATAACAGTAGACGAACTGAAAGTAATCAAAGTAAGACGAAGTGAAAGTGCGACTATAAAAGTAAGACGAAAAAAGTAAGACGAAAAGGAGTTAAGTCAAACTAAGACGATAGAAACTAAGACGGAGTAGAGTGAGGATAGAAAACTCAAACTAAGACGAAAGAGATTTAAACTCACTATCCTTGACACCGTTATCATCTTACTTTCACTTCGTCTTACTTTTATTGTCTTATTTTTATCGTTTTACTTTCGCTTCCTCTTACTTTTATCGTCTTTGACTCGCGCTTTCTTTTCCAGATATATTACATGACCATGAATCTTAATAATACTTCCATACTTAAAAGTAAAAAGGTATTCTTTAGTACATTTGATGAGTTTAGTTGGTTCTTTATTAGTTTGGTTATTGTTTGAAACTGTGGAAATGCATTATTTAATCCAATGAGTGAATTTAGTAGGAAAGTCAAGCATCCAAGGAATTGATAATAAAGTTCTAATTAATATAGTCAAAAGTCTTGTAAAAAATCTATTTTAATTGTCTAATTTTTGAAAGAATGTTTTTTTTTAATTCATAAAGACTTCTTGGAATGGAGGATATTGTCTCCAATCTACATTGCAATTATAAAGGTTTCTTGTGTTTGATTGACAAGAGGCTTAAGCACCACTTTTAAGCCTTACAATCAAGAACTTTACAACAATTTTATAAATAATGTGATAGTAGGAAATATGTCTAAATTTTTTTAAAGAACTTGTATTAGGAACCTTTTAAAAAAATATATGAAGTCTTATTGATTTCTCATTCTAGTTATTGTAGCATATTCAAGTAGAATTGTTGTTTTTCACCTCCTTTTATTAGTACTTCTTTTAACACTTAGTATCAATTCAAATTTTTATAGGTCTTATAATAATTTGTATCACATAGAAAATAATGATTTTAGATTTACAGTGAAAGTATGACCATTAAATAAGAATTTTCATAAAATTTAAATCAAAATGGGGTCTTAAACTTATAAAATTTTGTACAACATAAATAATAGTGATGTTAGATTTATGGTGAAAGTATGACCATTAAAAAAATAACTTGAAACACAAATAAAACTAAGAAACAAGTACTCACAACGTAAGCAAGCACAATTAAAGAACAGTCAGGTAATATGTTTTAGTAGTTATAGGCATGCCTATGGAAGGATTATTATTGTTTACAATGGAGATCTTATAGAAGTGGAAGTTCTGGAAACCGATCAGCAATTTATTAACACAAAGCTAACTTCAAAATGGAAAATTCTTATGCTTTTGCTACTTTTATCTATGGTTTTAATACAGTGTTTCAAAGAATTGAGCTATGGTGTTGGGCCCCGTTTTCAAAGCCCAACATTCAGAGTTATAAAACATGATCTTCATTACCCCGCATTTCTAAAGTCCAACTCTTGCTCTAATATCACAAGATGTTGGGCCCCGGTGGTTCAGATACCAAAAGATATTTGACCTGGGTCTCGTGACAAATTCTGAGGCGACCAATTGGGACAGTCGCTTGAGGGTGGTGTGAATGCAAAGGGGAAAGCATTGCATTTATAATAAATCTCAGTGTAGTAGCACAGGCTGCGACGAACCCATGGAGTTATCTCTATGGACCCTTTGGGAAAAGTTCGTCGTGGCGAAGTCGCCTTTAGAATAGTTCTCCGTGACGAAACCCTTAGAATCCGAAACCCAGACTCCAACATTCAAACATTCAAAACAAACACGTACATTCAAATCTAACCATCCAAACTTAACCACAAGCCAAACATAATCATACACACAGAAACTTCAACTCTTCAATTCATTACTAATTCCAAAGAGTTCGAACAACTTTATTTACATAACATCATACATATAAAAA
Source organism: Erythroxylum hondense (assembly GCA_029829435.1). Taxonomy (NCBI): domain Eukaryota; kingdom Viridiplantae; phylum Streptophyta; class Magnoliopsida; order Malpighiales; family Erythroxylaceae; genus Erythroxylum; species Erythroxylum hondense. The sequence goes on along the minus strand of JANKYF010000004.1, from coordinate 37,969,460 downwards.
CTTAATACAAATTCAAAATGATGCTCAATGTTGATATGCCTAATAAGCTATCTGATAAGTCACTAACTTAGCACAAAGTCTCTAACTATCTTAGATTTTTCGATGCCTTGCAAGGATCAACTGTCATCTTATTTTGCACCTGAGGAAGGAAAATAATGAGTTGATCTACACAGCTCAGTGACTAATATATTTATAGTCACCGGTAATGAGCCACACATTCAAGCATATGTACATATATATCCAGCAATTCATTACTCAACAATTCAAACTCAAAGCTCATAGTTAACAAAATGTCTTTACCTAGAACATATCATGTAATTGTTCATCACAACATAACACTTAATTATGCATCATGCTTAAAAAATCAATGATGAAATGCACAACAAATGGCTCAAGAGTTTCTTGGAACGAAATGGATAAATCGAAGTTTATACCATGAACAAAATGAGTCCGATTTCTCAAGATCTCGTGGCCTCAAGCAGGTAGCTGCGAGAAGGCTATAAGTCAACGTGCGTGTGACTAATGAAATGTTCCTCTCTTGCCCAAACATAATCAAATTTCAATGCTTAACTCATTTCACACACATTCATATTTTTCATGCTCATCATGCTTTTTCCTCTTTTCATTTATTCAAAATGCCATGACATTTTTCAAGGCATAACATGATTACAATCATAATGCATCTTCAACAAGTGCCATAATTCAAAATAAGTAATTTAACACACAACATACAAGCAAGACAATTTGCCTATATTACACATCAACTATAAATATATTACCCACCTAACTTCGCTTGACAATCTAAGTTCAATGTTGTCTTTCCTCTTGCTCTTGAATAGGGTTTGCTTAGTTTCTTATAACAAACCAAGTTCTCATTCAATAACATTTAAAGGAAATTCATAAGGCTTCAATAACAAAAAATGCTAAAGTTGAACTATAACCCTTTCAAAATCCATACTTTCGGGTAAATTTTTTCATGATCGTTATAATCAGGTAAATGAAGAAATTTGATAATACTTTCTTCTAGAAAAATGTCCTCCATTATCTTAAGTTTCTAATGACATCACAATCATTCAATTTGGTTCAGTAATCTAAAAGTTATACTCCAAATATTTTCAGACTATTCTTATAATGAAACAATATTGTATGCTCAACTTCTGTCCAAAATTGAATCTCTTAGAGACCAAAAACTCTATTTCTTCAAACAATTTGTAGCCCTATGTCTTTAGTTTACTCCAAATTAAAAATCACTCCATTTGGATAACTAAAGAAAAAGTTATGCTCAAATTACCTAAGTATGTTATGTGCTGGAAAGTTCACCACGGTGACCCGGAAAAGTTTAGCGCGACGAACTTTTTCTATAGAGGAAAAGTTCGCGTGAAATCTTACAAGTTCTCCATGGCAAACCCCCAAGTTGGCCGCAGCAAACTTCATCCTTCAAGTTGGCCATGGCCAACCAAGGAGAGTTGGCCACAACGAACTTTGACAGAAACATACGCAGAGCATGTTTCCTTTTCTAAATTTTAACTTCCCAACTTTCACATATAATCCATCTTAAACCTAAACCATCTCTTCTACTTCATTTTTAACTTCATTTCAACCCAAAATCATTGAAAAATACCTCATGATCTATCTTTGATCCCTAACCCTAAAAGATTAAAACATTTTCATATACCATTGATCAACAACTTCCTACACACATTCAACTTCATTTTCGCTTCCAACTATCATTAAATATGCTTCATTCAACAAATGAAGAAGGGTTAATGCTTATACTTACTTGTTTAGCTTCAAACTCTTTAAGATCTCCAAAACCTAGTCTCCTTTTAATCCCCTTTTTGTATCTAAGCAAGAAGAAATATGATAACTTACCTCTAACAAGTTGATTTCTCTTCTTTTTCTTCTTCTTTCTTCTTCCTTAAAAGCCTCCCACGATTTTCCTCTCTTCTTCTGCCTCTTCAGTTTTCTTCTCTTCTCCCCTCACACTTATGACACTTCTCTTCTTCTTCTAAGCCAAAACACATTATGTTCTTCTTTTTTCCATTTTGCCCTTCACTCACTTAGTTCTTCCAATTCTACCCCTTCTTTTGTCTTTTATGTCTCTAACTCTTATAATCTTCTTAAACACCATTTTAATTCTAAGTTAATTATAATCTTTCCATCAAATTCTAATCTCTATTCATGCTTATTAAATTTACTGACCCAATTCAAAAAAATAAATAAATAAACAACAAACAAAACATAAATAAATAATTAAACAAATAGATCAACAATAATTGAAAAACATTTTGGGGTCCAACATATGGACTTCCCTTCGAAGACTTAAAGCTTCAGTTAGAGGTCCATGGCTAGTTAGTGAGGAATTTAACACCACCCTATACAGATCAGACGCATAAGGGAACTATAACTTACTCAACTACACCTCTGATTTGTTTGATTGCATGTAGGATGTGGAATTAACAAATTTAAAATATGAAGCTCATAGGTTCAGTTGGTCCAACAAACAAAGTTCTAATTGGTCCATCTGGAAAAAGCTAGATAGAGTTATGGTGAATGTGGACTAGTTAACTACTTTTTCAGAAAGATTAACTAATTTCTTAAACTTGGAAATTTCTGATCATACCTCTATCAAGGTTGATAATTTGTTTACAATGGCTAGAATTCGTCTCCCTTTCAAATTCAATAATTTTCTTGTTAATGTGGAGGGCTTTCAAGAAGCAATTAATAAGGGATTGGAGTATGAGATCTATGGTATTAAGCAGTATATTTGTTTGCAAAAGCTCAAGGCTAGTAAATAGGAATTGAAGATGTTAAATTTAAAGAGAGGTTATAATTCCACAAACGAGATAGAAATAGCAAGAAACAAGCTATCTATAATTCATAAATCTTTGGCAGCTAACCCTACTGATTGTACTTTAGTTATAACTAAGAGGGAAGCCTTTAATACCTAATTGTAAACAATGAATAATCACTGTTTTATATTGAAGTAGAGAATCAGAATTAATTGGATTAAGGATGGGGACAGATGTACAAAATTTTTCTTCAATTTAGCGACAACTAAAAGAAATGTCAATAGAATCACCTTTATAAAAACTGAATATGGGGAAATTGTATTTGGGCAAGATGAAATTGCAAAGGAAGCTAGGAAATTTTACCAAAATCTCTTAGGCATAGAAGGTCGTTCTGTGGGTAATGGAGTGGACCTTAGGTAATTTGTTACAGACAATATTCCTGAACATGAAGCTTCTTTACTAATTAGACCTATCATATATTAGGAAATAGCGAAGGTAGTTTTAAATATGAATGGCTCTAAGGCTTCGGGTCTAGATGGCTTCAATGGGCTTTTCTTTCAAAAAACTTGGAGTAGCATAGGAAGATTAGTTAAAGATGTTGTATAAGAGTTTTTCCAAAATGGTGTCTTACTTGAGGAGATTAATAAGACCTTTCTTTATTTGGTCCCTAAGAGTTCTAACCTGACCACTTGGAGTGATTTTAGACCTTTATCATATACTAATTTCCTGTATAAGATCATCGCCAAGATTTTGGCAAATAGGCTGAAGGATGTTCTACACTTACTCATCAGTGAGAATCAAGGTGCTTTTATAAGGAGTAGATATATTGGGGATAATATCCTTTAGTTATAGGAGTTTTTGAAAGGGTACACTCAAAGCAGAAGCCCTTAAAACTATACTATCAAAGTGGATCTACAAAAAACTTTTGATAATGTTAACTGGAGATTCCTGATACAGACGATGGAGATTATAAAATTTCCTTATAAGTTTATCACATGGATTCAAGAATGCATTACCGCTGCCTCATATGGAATATTGATTAATGGAAGCATCGCAAAGATGTTTAATCATCTTTCCCTTTACCCTTTCCTGATTTGCGTGGAGGTTCTCACCCTTATGCTGAAACACAATACTTCAACTGACTCCAACTTCAGATACCATTCCCAATGTAAAAAGCTTTCACTAACTAACTTATGTTTTGCAAATGATCTTGTTCTTCTAATTAGAGCAAATGCTCATTTAGTTTCTCTACTGATGAGTACTCTCCATATTTTTAAGGAGTTGTCTAGATTGAGTATCGATTTTCACAAAAGTTACTTCTTACTTTCCAAAAGTGCTACTCACCTATCAAATTCCTTGTCACAAGCTACTGGGATGGAAAAGAAAGACCCACTGCTTCTGTAGTTAGGCATTCCTATCTCATCCAAGAGACTAAGATTTCATAAATGTATTCTTTTAATAAAAAAAATTAAAAAAAGATTAAGGTCTTGGACTAATAGAATCCTGTCCTATAGAGATAAACTTCAGCTTTTGAAGTCAGTAATTATATCAATGCAATCCTCTCCAAAAAAACTTAATAAAACTATGGAAAAACTGATGAAGTAGTTTCTATAGGGTAAAGGAAAAGGTGAGAAAGGATTTGCAAAAGTTAATTGGAAGCAAATCTATCAATCGAAGGAGGCAGGTAGGTTAGGTTTGGAGTCAACCAGTAAGAACAATATGTTTCTTACGACCAAGAGATTTTGGAGAATCCTAAGTGAAAAACAATCACTGTGGATCAAATGGATTCACATCTACATATTAAAAGGTGAGAGTTTTTTGACTCTAAGAATTAAAGACAGTTACTCTTGGTTCTTTAACCAAATTATTAGATTGAGGGAAGAAGTTCAGCAGCATATTATTCATCAAATTGGAGCAGGAGAAAGAATCTCTTTATGGTATGTAACTGGACAGGTCAAGGGGCTTTAATTAATAATCAGTTGGCAAGATCATTATTGGGAAGGTTCTCTAAGAGAGCTAAGCTCTAGGAAAGTATTAGAAATGACAACTTGTTAATCTCCTCAAAAGAACTAAGACTTTTGCCTATTCCTCAATATAGAAGTCTCGGGAAGAATGATATATACTTATGGGATGGGTTACTTGTATCAGAAATCACTAATAGGAAAGCAAAAAAGCTGATGGATAGGGCAGTTACATGAATAGGGTGGTGTTCCCTAATTTGGAGCAAGGTTAAACCAAATGCAAGCTTTTTTCCTTTGGCTAGCTATGTTGAATAGGCTCAGCACAATGGATAGACTAAAATTTCTATCCTTTTCTAAGCTTTGTATTCTTTGCAAACTAGAGGAGGAGACTAAGGATCATTTCTTCTTCAAGTGTGGTTTCTCTAAAGAGGTGTGGATTAGAATCTCTAGTCTATGTGCCCTGGTACTAATTATTGCAGTCTCACTGATATCTTACTAGAGATATCTAAACTGTATATCTGTAAATATAATAAGGAAATACTTATGGTCGCAGTTGCTACTCGTCTTCAAGCAGTTTGGAATGAGAGAAACAATAAAAGGTTTAAAGGGAGATCTAACACTTGACTCTCTCTTATATAACTCTTTATTGCAAATATTAGGGAATAACTGATTATAAATCAGTTAGGACTGCATTATTGCAGACTCTCTCTTGAAGAATATAGTCCTCAATGATTACTCATAGATCACAAACTTCTTACAGTGGGTTCATACAATTTAGGATACAATAAAGAAAATAGTGCTACTTATTCATTGCTATTTCTTGAGCAACTTAAGTAGATTTTTTAATCCACCTACTCTTAAAAGAAGGAGAGAAACGAAGATTAGAAGGAATCTATCTCACTTGTCGGTATGCGAGTGCATCTTGGCATACCTCCTCCAGATGTTTTGCCTCACCAGTTGATATTCAAAGGAAGGTCCTCTATTTTCCCCTCTAGACCCCTAATATTCAAATGAAGCTCATTAATCTTTGGAGATTCACAAAACCTTTAAATGTTGATCTCCTACTTGAGATGAGAACTCCCTTCAAGCCAAGAGATGGGCAGAAGAACCATCGCTTGCTTTCATAGTGTCGCAATCTTCAAAGCGTTTCCTCCCCAATTGAGTAATCATCTGAAGTTTCGAGAAAGGTGGGAGAGGTTTTACCCTAATTACGAACAAGGCACTACACAACCTCTCCCAAAGTGATTCTCAACTTTGTCGTTTTGTTCTTCTGTGTTTTGTAGTATTATACTTGTCGTTTTATCTCATATGGGAGAGTCCCACTTCATAGATGTACACTAAACTTTTTTTCTTTAATAAATTTTTTTAAATCCTCAAAAAAAGAATTGAATTTCATATCATACCGATCATAAAGTACCGTACTAGCTAATAAACAGAACAAAATATTAGCCTTTGGTACCAACTGTCGATACCGACCAATATCGGCATTTTTGTCTTATACTAGCTGATATTTTAAATATCAGTTAAATATTGGTCATAAAGTACCAATATCGGCATCTTTAGGGATTTATTTCCCAAAAAAACTCTCATATCTACGATTTCTCTCTCCTCTATGCTCACCTCCAGCTTCAGCTCTCTCCACATCACCACCCACTGCCCTCATCACCTGCTGATGTTAAATCACCGCAAGGAACGCCGCGACCACCTACAGAAGTGCCTCAACCTTTAGAGGACAAGATGGGTGCGTCCACGTAACCTCTACTGAAGCTTCAAAGCCCGAACAAAAGGCCTCAAAAGAACCCAGAAACAAGAGGGTAAACAACTTGAGCAGCTTAAAACAAAAAGTGATAGTGACACCTGTAAGGATAAAAAGTCATAAGGAAAAATACCAAATGGTATTGAAGAATATACAAAAGACAATAGCATCAAGAACTTCGATGACTTTGTAACATCCCACCCCGACAGGAAGGGTAAAATAGTAAATTTGGCAGAGGATGAGATGGATCGGAGTAAGCAAGTAAAAGATAGAGGTCGGGATCAGTTTTGCGTCTGCATTAGTGTATTTCTATTCTCTGATTTTCTGTAT
>JANKYF010000004.1:37816455-37827573 GCA_029829435.1 Erythroxylum hondense | reverse complement strand
GCATATATTGTAAATTTTTATGTGTATAATTATAGTTGTGTAAACTATTCAGAAAAATATAATAAAAAGATTATCTTAAATTAAATTTCTATTCAAATCTTTGACAGATTTTATGACTTTGATTAGCATTTAAAGTAATGTAATCACAGAAACAATAAGTTAAATGCCCAAGGAATATGAAATGAAAGAAATACGAAACTTTTTATAACACAATCATAATAAAGGAATATATTCTGTAAACAAAATGATGAATATAATGAAGACAGAAAAAGGAGAATGTGAAATTGAAAAATAATATTATGTGAAATAATCAAAATAAATACTTTATTGTTAGATTCTTAGTTTTCAAAATGGTAAAAATTGATGCTTTAATATGGAAGAAATTTCTTATATAAAAAGGAGATAAATTCTAATGGTTACATCTATACTAACTTGGGTTCTTTTAATTTAGAAACCTATAATATATTTAATGTGCAATATTTGATTGACAATTTATACATATTTCAAATTTTGATAAAAATGACTGTACTATTTAATTCAAGTCATTATATTGCCTCATTCATGAATTTATTTTTAAATTTATTATTACCCATGACAATTATTGCTTTAAGGTTAATAATTAGCATAAATTATAATATCTTACATTGAACTCATTTTCCTAACCCATTTTCTAGTTTATTTTGGTTAAGACAATATTAGAAGATTAAAAATCTCATAAATTTATAGTTCTTCTAACTTATCTTCCCATATAAACTGAGATAAAGGATCTTTTTGAACCCTAAGGTTTACGTTAAAATATGTCAAATTCTAATATGTGAGAGTAACAATGGTTTTTTATGGGATAATATGCACATGATAGGAGAAAGTGAAGTAGTGAGTCAGACCATGAAAATTTAAGTCAAATTCTAATATTTTCAAAGAACCTTCTTAACTTTCAACGTGGAGCTAACCAAACTAATAATATGCAAACTTATCACTAACTCACAACTCAATGTCCTCAGGAACAAGCTTTTTGATAGGCAAATTCCAGACCTTCTTGCCATCTCTTATCATAATTGCTCGCTTTGATGTATTTCCTTTGGGGCTAGCAATACCAATTGGATGGGCTCCAAGCTGACAGTAATGGTTTTCACATGTAAAAATTACAAAAACAAATCATATCATCAAATAATTGAAAACATCCTGACATGGTTAAGGTTCCATTAGTTTGAAGTTGGATACAAGACGTTCTGAAAATATTTAGATCCTCTTTGAACACTTTCAAATTTTAAGGTGTGATATGTAATTTAATGTAAGCCTTAGGGTTCGAAGGCTCCTCTCCATAAAAGAATCTGTAGATTAGTTTCTCAACCAAAAGTTGAAACATATGCATGGTTTTATAAGAATTCACAAATAAAAAAACGTAGGTTGGCAAAGAAAAGATCCATTAATAACTTAAAAATTCTACCAGATTACTGACTGATTTCATTCTCCTTTTCTCTTTCGACTTATGTGTTTCTAATATCAAGTTGATGATATTTATTTGTTTATAGGGATGATGGTTTTATATTATGTTATATTCCCCTCCATAACAAATAGGTGTTGGGAGGGAATTAATGAAAGAAACAAAATATATTTGGGAAAAAGATTAAAAATTAGATTGAATGGGTCAAATTACTGGATATCCGAATATGGTTTTTTATTTTATTAAAAAATTGAATCATTCGATCTAATTTTTAATCTTTTTTAAACTGACCGGTAAAGAACCTCAAGTTACTAAGCTTTACCGAGCCATATTATTAATAATAACAAGAGCATGTCTGACTATTCAAGGTTCTTGTATAATTTACTCTCCGGAGTCGTATTGATTGATTGAAACAGAAAACATTGTTCGAGGGTTTCGGGCACGGTTCAAGAAACATGAAGAACATAGTTATACCATAACCGTTATTGATTTCCTTTCCACTACCAAAATTTTATAAACCAAATAACTCCTGTACAAAAATTCAATAAGGTAATCGGTGTAATAATAATTCAAAACTATTTAAATGCTTGGGTTTTCGAAGATTGCAAACTCGTAGACATGTACGTACTTTGCCAACTGCCTGCAAGATGATACTTTGCCAACTGCCTGCAAGATGCAAAACAATGGCACACATTTGGTAAAAAGACTTGTCATACTCCATCTACCCAAAAATAAGTTATAAAACTGTCACAAGGAAAATGGCCAATTGGCAGAAAGACTAGACACGGGTGATTATGGGAAGAAGAATAGCTGAACATCTTTCAATTTAACTAATATAATTGGAAAAAGAATCCCAGAATAACACCATGGTAGAGTGCAGAATCAATTCATATACACCACTTTCCCATATAATTAAAAGCTTGAAAAGGGGGGAGTTTAGAAATGGGGGATTATGGGCAGAAAAATGCTGAACATCCTTCAAATTAAGTCATATAATTCAATTGACTAGCAAACAAATCCTCGAATAACACCATGGTGGAATGCAGAATCAATGCACTGACACCACTTATCTGATGTAACTAAGAACTCAGAAAGGGATACAAAAGATGCTAGAACTGAAGAATATCTGAGTTAGGGTCTCACAAACTTACAAGAGTGACAGAATCTTCTATGCATTTGTCCTTAGAGGTAATGAGCTTGTCACACCCTTGATTTGGTCAAATGCACAGCATAATCTGTGTCTTTCATCTAAAGGCATATTGATTTCCCTGGAGATCTACATAAACATAATGGATGTAATATCAGGCAAACTGGTTGAAATACTTCATACATTAAATTGCACCAAGGAGTTTAAACAAAAACAAGAAATAACGTTGATTACATTATTAACTTGTGTCAACAGATTATATCCATCCATGCCAAGTCAATAATGCCATTAGAGAGTCAAATGTCAATTAACCCTATTAGTACAAAATCATTGATGCATATTAATGCTTAGTGATCTAAACATGACACTAGAAACATCACAGTCAACATTATGCCTGCTACATCATCACTCCCATAACATTCCACTGAATTTGGCCAAAGGATTCTTTCTTTTTGAGTGTGATTTTCCCAGATGATTAATGTCTTGCCACTTCAAAAATTCAAACAAAATCCAGAGGAAACCAAAAAAAAAAAGAAAAAAACTTCAACACATTTCTGAATCAACTACATTAAGTTTCACAGATTTTAACTATACCTGCAAAGAGTGTACACTATGGGAAATCCTCTCAATTTCTGCCCTCATAGATGTAAGCATATGCTGAACCTTAAAATCTTCATGCATTAGTTGTAGGACAGAAGCAATAGCATCGATCTTGTTCAAATGGTGTTTGGTAAGACCATTGTGATCACCAGATAAAAGTGATGAAATACTTTCAGTTATGAATGATCCCATAATGTTCAATACTTGGCTTAAGATTTTTTTACTTCTGTCAAAAAAGAAAAAGCTAGGTAGAACATAATAACGCCTTGTATTCATACAAGCGCAAGCCGTAGTTGCACCATTTCTTTCTGGACCACACTGCATAAACATCAGAGTACTCAATAAGGACCCATCATAAATGGCAACATAGTGAGCAACAAATTTGTCAAGCAATTATGATAAGCTGAGTTGATAGGTTAAATGAGACTGGAGAAAGCAAGACCATTTATAGAAACTCATGCATACCGACAAGGGTTTCCAGCACACATCAAGGTAGCCGAGTGTTCAAACGATAAATTCCACTTAATAAGAAAAGAACAAGGCATACATAAAGCTCACTGACAAACTTGATATTATGTGCATTGTTGGCCTCAATATCATAAAAGTCAAAGCAATAGATGTTTGAGTTCATCAATTTTCATTCTAAGCACATCAAATCAAACAGGGAGTCTATGCACATAAAAATAAACATAAAACTCAAAGCTTTAGCTTCTGATATTCATATGAATATTTGCATCTTATGGTTTCTAGTGTGTTGATAGAACACAATATTACATTCACATTGCTTCTTAAATGAAATGAATTTTAAAAGAATTATATTGATTTAACCATCTTTTTTTCTGGCTTATCTGAGATTTTTTGTATAATTTGGCTAACCAAATAATCACATAATATATCTAGTTCTTTTGAACTCTTTTACGCAATTCACAAATTATTACATCAAAAACCTATGTAGTTTGAAAAGAATCTCTTTATCCTATAATTCATTCTTCTTATTGACTTTGTTTTAGTACCAATTAAGGATTTTATATGCTAAAGAAGTACTCATAAACAAATGAAGAATAAAAGGAATTTTAATACAAAGCTCTCAGTAGATAGATTAGGCCAGAATGAGGCAGTTCCTAGACAAGATTCCGTTATTAATCAATAGTGTTATGTGCCATCACCTTTCTGCAGGAACTTGTATTGGTGGATGCTGCTCAATCTTCCACTCTAGAATGGATATAATCTCTATTTAGAGGAAGTCCAAACTCAAAGACAAAGTTGCTTTTTTCCACAATATAGACCAAATTCAAGTCTATCACTCCAGTTTCCTGTTTCCTTTTTTGGTCAATTAGGAGGCTAAAGTCCTAAGTCACAAGGTGGAGGACAGCAATCCACAAGACAGATGAGCTAAAACTCATTGACCTCTCCCCAACTTTTCTTTTAAAGAAAATAGCATGTTTTATTAATTAATCAATACTTAAATGCATTTAATGACCTTCCTAAACTGCATAAGGGTCTTTTACAGTTCCTTTCTATTTTCCAATTGTTGGACAGAAACAACAGCAATGAAACAAGACAAAAAGAAGCCCAAAAAAAATACAAAAGAAGCTTCAGGCAGATTATAAACAAGAAGATTGAACACTTACAAGCACAACATCCATCAGATATCCAGAAAGGAAACTGCTCAAAGTGATGATACTTTGTTCAGAAAGTCTTGTGGGTTTAGAGTCTAGAACAAGAAGCACTCTGAGCATAGCACAAGCATTATCCAGCAGAGGCTTTAAAGACTGGAAGCAAAAACGATAATTCACTGTAAGCACCTCATCCCCAGTGAGCAAGAGGGCAAACAAAACAATGAAAATTTTATAATTTAGAATTCAGTTTGTTTGCGTTTGCTTGCATGTGTGCACATGTAACACGCATATGTTTGATTGTGTATAGACAAACAAAGAGCATAGATCTCACAAAACTTACTATCTGGTCTATTAATGCTCTCTCTACTATCTGAAAAACAAGAGACTTATCACCGATCCCTGACAGGCATGAGGAAATCATGCTAGTTATCAACTTGAAAGTTTCATGGTTTGAGATCTTTGCATTACTTTCTGCAAGACGATAACCACTTTCTGCAGATAAGGATTTGCTCAGATGGAAACTATGCCACAAAGAAGCTCACCAAGGAAGAACCCATTTGCAACTTACCAGGAAAAACTTTGAAGCGAGAGAGCAAAGTGATGAAGAAGCTGATGTGGTCAGCAATCTGAATATGTCCAGATTCATAAGCAACATGCAAAACTTCTACAATCCGAAATAACACAAATGGATCCAACTCATGATCTGCAGTATACAGGAGATCGTAACATAAAGAAAACCAACGTTATATTTCCAATTTTATCAGCATTAAACCCCTAATTTGAGCAGAAGACAAACTATAAATAGCAAAGGAAAAACGGAATGCACAAAATTTTAGGTATATAATATCAATCACTAAAAAGGGAAAACTCCTTAGTTGTTGAAGGAATCTTCAGCTAGGCCTTAAATTCCAAGGGAAGTATTTGCGTCAACCCCTTTCATTAATATTAAGCATAATGAACCAGAAACCATTTACAGAAAAGAATCACCTTGGGTAGGTGTCAAATATTAGGGCAGCTACCATAATTTTGGCTGCAGAAATACAGGTCTACCTCCTTAGTTGAAAAGTAGACAACTAAGAGCTTGGGGAAGACGACAAATAAAAAACATTACTTTTAGTTAAAAATTTATGATTCGAAAGATTTAATCCATTTTATAAAATTAAAGATGAGTATTTCATCACATTTATCATTAATCTTGCAAAATCCTAGTTATCAGTTATGAAATATACATTAGAAAACTTGGAAAAAAGAACCAGAAATATGATTTGAATAACATTCTCTAGATAGATGCATTAGTCCTAGATATAGAGATTCAAAACTACAGTGGACTAATGACTGAAAAAAAAGTATCGACTTTTATCCAATGCAACAATGGATTATCTCCAATTCAGAACTTCACCATCTTTTAAAGCTTAGATAAATATACCTTTCTCATTTACCCTTAAATGTACAAAAATATAAGTGTGTTGCGGAATAAAATTTTACTATCCAACTGTATTGATATAACATACTAAATACAGAAAAATAAGACTCAATTTTATTATTAGTTTAGAAGAAATGTTAGCTCTAAACAAAAATGATAACAAGAAAATGGACATTAAACACTTACACAAGCAACAAGAAACTATCGATCTGAGTAAAGGTGCCTCCAAGTGAGAAAAGTAATAAAGACAACAGACAGAGAGTTCTTGAGCCTCCCTGGGAAGCCTTATGAAAGGACCATATTGCACTCCCCCTGCCACAAAGAAATGGTCACACTATACGCAATCAATTGAGCTCATAAAACACGAGGCAGATAAACTAAAGTACCATTGGCACTTAGTTCTACCTTCTTCTTGACATGTGCTGTAGAACTCTTGTAGTGAGCATTGTGTATTATCATATTCAAATGCAAGCAGAGAATTCACTGGAGAACATTGACCCAGGTGAAGCAGAAGACGTAAGATAACCTACAAAAAAGATTGTCAAAGTTGGCCAAGCATTGCATAGAGGGTCATTATAACAGGAAAACAACTCTCAACTTAACTGAATTACTACCAGAGAAGACGATGGATGCTCATCACCCAGCAAAATTAGTAACCTAGGCAATTCTCTTATCCAAGCAATTTGATGTTCCACTAAAACTGAATCACCAACATCACGATGTTGAATGTGTTCTTCCTATACATTCACAGAGCATTTGGAGGTAAGGGGTGTTTGATAGATTTTAATAACTTGCATCAAGATAGTAGAATGAAGGTAGAAGTAAATGAAAAGGTTTGAACTTACAGAAATAAGCATTTCCTCGATAGCAGTAAGGCAAGCCAATTTTACTGATGAATCTGGATTACAATCCTGGAATGCCTCAGTAAATGCCTGCAATAGAGATATAAACTATCAGCATCAATTCTATTGGAAATCTTCAGAAATTTGGAAACACAAGTTAGAGGTGGAAACCATCAAATGGAGACCAGTAAATAAGAGAAGACCAGCAAAAGTAATTCGATGAAAATAGGAAGTGATATAATTCTTAAAACCAGATCAGACCTGCAGCAGACGATACTTCAAAGTACTCACTAATTGTGACATAAGCTTTGGGATAAATGTCAATAAAGTAAGTATCTGCTGTTCCAGAACTGCGTTTCCAAACCATTTGCCTTCACAGATCTGAAAAGAACATGAATACATACATCAGGCTCCATGAACAAATATAAACAATGATTAAAAGATCAAAACCAACTCGGCCAGTTTAATTGTAAAAATCTTGAATCACTCAACTTTCTTGTTCGATTTATTTTAACCCTTATTATAAAAATAGACCAATTTATTAACTAAACGGCTAGTTTTCATAAATTAACTAATTGTTATTAATCAGAATAAACCAATAGGTTTTTATTTAACAATATCCTTCTTGAATTAAACTTTAACTTCTTCGATAGTTAAAAATAATCTCCTTATTTAATCATATTTTAAATTATTTAATTTTGTTCAATCTTTACTGTCTACAAGTTTTATGATAATCTAATAACGATTAAACTTTTAAACTTTAAATCTCTTATCTTACCAGTTTAAGTTTTAGCCCAGTTTTAAAACATTGGATATAATACACAGTTCCTTCAATCATGTCAATAAATAATAGTGCTAAACAACAAAAAGCTTTGATGTATAGTGTAAACCTCAAGCTCTAAAGTCATTTAACCTTTGAATTATCACTAATTATGTTTAAAATACAAAATTTAACAGACTAAATTCCTTTTAGAAGTTACATAATTGCAACGGAGCCAAAAACAAACCTTTCCAAGTAGCACATACTCTATGAACGATAGAAATTTCTCCATTAAGTCAGAAGAAGGGCTGATCCTTTGACTTAAGTGTAAAAATATCTCTGTGATAGCAATGTTCAACATTAGACATCGATCATCATCCTACAAAAGTAATAGAAAAAGAAAGTCAAGACAAATAAAGCTGCTAAAGCATTGGCGGTTATCAAAGCCATCATTTATACAATAGTAGACATTGCTTGTGGGTATAAAAATTAGATAATTACTATAAAAATAACTTTCCACAAAGAAGGGTCGGTTAAGATGGAAAATGGAATAGTTATGTTTGCCTAAGGAGTAAAATGACGAAGAGAGTACAAAAAATTTGCAATGCCTATTTTTTTTATCCATTGTGTAATAATGGAAGGAAATGGATTCTGATGTGCAAAGGCCTCAAATCATACTACCTTAACTTTGTGGCTTTCTCCTACTCCATTCTAATCAACCAAATATATTCAGCAATACAAGTTCCTTTTTGAAAGTAATATTAAGGCCATACCTTTTGTGAAAGCTGATGCATTGGCTTGAGAGGAAAAGAACCTATTAACTTTTTGAGTAAAACCAACGACACTACTTGATCCCAGTTGGTTGTATCATGCCCTTTATTAAGATGTTGTGATTCATGATCAATGCAGCCAATCCCGAAAACAAGAAACCTAACAGCAAGGTTTATGCTCTGAAGGATATTGCACATGCAATCAAATGATTGTGCATCCAACGGTGGCATATTATGAGCTGATGGAATAAAATCATGGAAGCAAATGACTAAAACAGGTACAAGGTCCTTCAGTTTCTTGATGCCCACAGGAAACGCTACACAAGAAATGAGACTATGTAAGCTCTGGCATATTGAGAAATGTCATTAAACTGCTGAAGTAACATAAGTAAACAGATAGTCAAAGTAGTACTAAGCATACAGCCACTGCAGTTTCCAAACATCAAAGAAGCCTCTTGGAAAAGGACAAAGTAATTCAATAATTGCAAGTTAAACCAACAAATAATATACAACACAAAATATATCATAAAATCTTAAACGCAAAATGAAATTACTCATATTGGAATGATCATGGAAATATGAACCTAAAACTAGCATAGGAGTAACTGATGAGTGATACATGAGGATGTAAAGGCTAAATAGGCTGTAAGACATACCTGCAGACTGTGTCTGGACATCGCGATTAAATGCATGCAATGCTTCTCGCCGACAAACATCCTACCAAATTACAGCAGTGTCAGATGGAGGCTTATTAAGTCCAAGTTATCATCTACCCAATGAAACACATTCCACATTAGAAGAACCATTCCTACATTTAGTAAGAAAAATCATAATCCATGCATCTAGTATTTGTCCTATTGCATGAGCTATGGATATAAGGGCAGAGCCAGCATTCATCCTTAGATCGAAACTGCCACCAATCATAAAGTAAAATTTCATATCTAAATTGGATTTAGCTTAAGGTACTTGCCAGGTGTTTGCACATTAGTAAGCATATATGTGTGATCCATCTGCAACTACATAATATTTAATGATGCAGCGTAAGTCCCATCTTCCCATTCAACATGAACATGAATTGTCCAACATGCCATGCAGCTCAAATTGATTGATGAAAAACAGAAGAGCAAACAAAAGATAGAGATATAACTTGCATGGCCACCTAACAAACATGGTTAAGTGGTTTTCAAATCTTCACTCGACAACATAATAATAATTACAAGAGAAAGATTATATACTTCATTCCAAAAGTAAGATTTACTACACAAAAAAGAGGTTGTTTCACCTTTAAAGGAGATTCGACTTCTTTATTATTAGAAGGCAACAGTGACAAACAATGTGCCAATCCAGCTAGGACACTTTTGAGCTTCCCTTTATCTTGCAAATAGGACTGATTCTTCTGTAGAATATCCTCATAATTTTGAAGAATCTATCAATGAACAAATTAACCAATTAAAAGAAAGATTATCAATAAGTCATTTTATGAACACAGACCTTGAACATAATAAAAGCCTATTAAGGTTATAAGTATCTTCAAATAAACAAGAATGATGCATGCAATATCATGACAATAGACCGATACAAGCAATACATTATGAAATTATTACGTGACCTTCACAACTAGCAAGTGAGTGTATGCATTTTTATGGTGCTCATGCTAGAACAGAATGCCTCAATTGAAGTTACCTTTTCAGCATACATGGAAAACGAAGATGGAAATTGTTGGAGAATGAGATCCAAAAATTTGAAAGCCATCAGTCGAACATCAATTGCCAAATGTGTCATCGCAGTGAAAATGTAAGCCATCATCAAAGAAATCAAAAGTCCTTGATTATCCTGGACAAGAATAAGAGACAATATTTTACAACTAAAGCAGAGCCAACAATGATTAACAAGATAACAAGCATGCTAACTAGATGGAGAACTCCTTCACAGCAATAGGCAATGCAAATGCTCTCAGAGTTTCATCCGATTAATATATAATCAGCAATATTGCTTATTATTTGGGTTTTTATGGGATGACTCATAGGCACTACATTGGCCAGAGGAGTGGTCTCTACCCTTCCCCTAAAAAAAGCTGGGACACGTTTGGTATTTGAATCAATTACCATCTTTTCAAAAGTTTTGCTTCTACGTGAACATATCAAGTTTTGATTGGTTCAAATGAAGTGAACACATACTATGTAGGCACAACTACTGACTTTTATACCTGCACATAGAGATAACTTTACTATTTTCTAGAAGAGAAAATCCATGTTTGGCTGGCAAACTTCTCTAAGGCCCTATTTGGTTGGATGTTAATTAATATAATGGAATGTGATAGAATGGAATGGAATTGAATAGTTTATAATGGAATTGAATGTAATATAGTAAAAAGTTGTTTGGAAAGGATGGAAGGGTTCATAATGTAATGTAATGAAATATTGTTTGGAAGATTGATGGAATGGAATGTAATGTATAATAAATAACTTTTATACACCTTATATTAAAATGGTTATTGCAGGAGGTTTATTATT
>JANKYF010000004.1:37698803-37710210 GCA_029829435.1 Erythroxylum hondense | reverse complement strand
ATTACTATAAAAATATTCAACAAAATACTAAATTCATACTCTTATAATTTTTTTAAAAGTCATCTCTTCATAAGTCATTTTATATATAAACAGCTGATACTAAACAGATAATTTTACTAAATATTAAATAACAAACAACTAATACAATTCGTTGGTCAAATCAACTTATTGTAAAGTATGGTTAAATTGTAAAAACCAATACAACTATTTTTGTTAATATTTTAATGTTTGACTTTAAAAAAGACAACAAGGGAATTAGCAAAAGATAAGTAAGGCATGAAGAGACAGAAGCGTTGCATGAATCCGTAATAAAGCAGCTGGCACGTAACCTGCAGGAGTGCATACAGGCGGACATAACAGTAACATAGCAAGCAGGGCTTGTGTGTCTCTTCTTTTGAGAGACACAGACACAGTATGTGCCTGAGGCAGCCTTTATAGGGTCTACAAAAGAAGGTTAGCTTTACTCTGCCAAAGGCTGCCCAATGGCCATTCCCATTTCCGATTCCTTGTCTTGTCCAGCAAGCTCCTCTTCTGCTGGCTTCCCTTCCCAATCGATTCTATTTCTCAACAAAACGAGTCCGGGACCAATCTATTATCATTTATCAACGAATGAAATTATTAAATGTCCTGTTTTCTTTTCTTTCTATCGATTGGAAATAGGCAGAGAAAGTAGCTGAGCACCTCAGTTCATTCCGCCTAAAAGAGCTGCTTCATCTCTGAATCCTATTTCAGGCACCATTACTATTTACTACTCCTCGAAAACTTTAACTTCACAGTATTGTTTAACTTAACTGTACTATATTATATATAACAAGACTAGAGAGAGAGTGTGTATGAGCCTTGAGTTTTGTGCATCCAACTATCTATGTATATGGGTGCGTCGAAGAAAAGTGAGTGTGGGCCAGTGCAAAGGGTCAAAAGGAAGTCAAAGGAAGATCATGGCCGGGACTGATACGGACACCCACCTAGGACCATGTAATGTAACACGCGCCTAAGAAACTGCACTCTCCCAGAAACCTCGGACTTGGAGACGTTCTTTTCCTCTGTTATTTATTTATTTAAATATTTGTCTATATTATTTAGAAGTCAAAACAGCTTCTATTGGCCTTTCTGTTTTTATGATATGCAAGCATGTATGCCGAATGATTTCTGGAATATATTTTCTGTACGCAGGGACTAATCTATTTCATCTATTGAACTTTGACAGGCCTTCTTTTTACTTGTTTTCTTAGAAGCTGTTATTGATATCCAATGTGTACACAACTACACCGATGATGAACACATATATAGCCTGCATTTCTGTAACACATAATCTTCTTGTAGGCATGGACAAGGCACCAACTACTGCAAGTGCACTTGTTTTCATATCATTGAGATTGCCGAAAATGAAATTTGTTGTGCTTTATTTTTCCTCTGGGCATATGTTTTGTATTGTACGTTTTTTTTTTTTCCGGCTAGAGGTTCCTGCGTCAGAAGAAACAGATGTAGGTAGCTTATTTGAAACACTGAAGCAGAAAAAAGATGACAGCACAGCCATACCAACATGCATTCCGTCGGTGGTGATATAATGGTTTCTTTTTCATATTAAGTTCCATTCAAAGCCAAAAGGCTTTCACCTTTCTACGATCTTATGGTTGTGGGACTCTTGTGGGGTTTTGGAGATAATCCTACACTACTTTTGCATGAAGTGGCTGCTCTAAAGTCATGGTTGAAGTTACTGTTTTATAGGCGTGGTTCTAAGTTCCTATGACTGATGAGTGAACCACATCCGTTGACATATTTCACTATATAGCAAGTAATTTGTTTCTTTCGAAGTTTTATCTACACTATGAAAAATGTTTGGCGTGCAGGTGATCCATGTTTCTTACCTACGCATTTGACCCATGATGTTGCCATCAATCATATATAACAGAAAGATCTAGTAACTTAACCGGCATTCTAAAGTTTTTCCCGGGAAAATTACTGGGCCTCCTGGAAGAACCAGTTGTTTGATTGAATAAATTCTGGAACTTGGCAATATCAAAAAGTAGGACATACACCTAAAATAAAAAACATGCTTGGATCAGTTGTGGTCTTCAAGAACGGAATATCATTTTCTTTATAGCACAGTCAAGAATTAATGTTTACTCCTCGTCATGTGTCGTAGCATTCTTCTGAAGATGTAGAGTTTGTTTGGACAGCTAACATGATTAAATATGTGTTGGAAAATTCCTTAAGTTTGTAGATTTTTATGAAATAAATGATCAAAGACTAGGTCTTAGGTAAATTTGATTATGATATTTAGTGCATGATTTTAAGAATCAATTTAGAGATATTATTGTGATAGCTAACAAATAAATTAGATTTTATGATATATTTCAACTCTATATAATGAGGTATATTTCTGCCAATGAAAGAGAGTCTTCTCCATGCATATCTCTTCTTAAAAAAACCAACAATTGGTATCAGATCTCTCTTGATCTTAAGGGATCTCTAAACCTATAAACCTATAACTCATAACTAATTCTATGCTTTCCCACACCATAAATCAAAAACCACACGTTAATGAATTCAGAATAATCATTCACTGCCATTACTCTGCCAATGTTTGATGGTAGAAATTATCTAAGTTAGGTTGTTCGAATGGAGGCCTTCTTTGAAGCAAATGACTTGTGGGAAGTTATAGATGAAGACTACGACGTTATGAACTTACCTACAAATCCAACAGTGACTCAAATCAAAATTTACAAAGAAAAGAAGCAAAGGAAATCTAAAGCAAAAGCTTTTTTCTTTTCAGGAGTCACACCAACAATTTTTTCTAGAATCATGACGCTAAAAAATTTGGAATTTCTTAAAAGAGGAATATGCAAGGAACGAAAGAATCAAAGGAATGCAAATGCTCAACTTGATCAGAGAATTTGAGATTCAAAAAATAAAGGAGTCAAAAACAATCAAGGATTACTCTAACAGACTCATTGCCATGGCTAATAATGTAAGATTTCTTAGTTCTAATTTTTATGATTCTAGAATAGTTCAAAAAATTCTAGTAATCATCCCAGAAAGATTTGAAGCTACAATTTCATCACTCGCAAACTCAAAGGATTTGACAAAAATCAATTTGGTAGAATTATTAAATGCATTACAGGCATAAGAACAAAAGAGACTCATGAGGCAAGAAGGAATCGTGAAAGGCGCTTTTCTAGTAAAGTCATACAACAAAAAGAGAATTAATAATAACAATGCTCAGAGTTTTCCACCATATGAATATTGCAAGAAAACAAATCATCTAGAACACAAATAATGGTGGAGGCCAGATGTAAAATGTAACAAGTGGGGACAATTAGAACATGTTGAAAGGATATGTAAAGCGCAACAAGATGTGATAGAAGCCAAGCAAGCTGTAAACGATTAACTTGAAGATGATGAATTATTTTGATATTAAAGCTCTATAACTTCTAAGGCAAGGAGAAGTTTGTTGGAAAATCCCTTAGGTTTGTAAATTCTTACGAAATGAATTATCAAAGACTAGATCTTAGGCAAATTTAATTATGATATTTAGTGCTTGATTTTAGGAATCAGTTTAGAGATATTGCTGTGATAGCTATCAAATAAATTAGATTTTATGATATATTTCATCTCTATATAATGAGCTATGTTGCTGTCAATAAATGAGAGTCATCTCCACACATATCTCTTCTTAAAAAAACTAACAATTGGTATCAGAGCTCTCTTGATCTTAAAGGATCTTTAAACCTACAAATCTATAACTCATAACTCATTCTATGCTTTCCTACACCACAAATCCAAAACCACACGTCAATAGATTTATAACCATCATTCACTGCCATTACACTACTAGTGTTTGATGGTAGAAATTATCTAAGTTGAGCTATTCGAATAGAGGTCTTCCTTGAAGCAAATAACTTGTGAGAAGCTGTAGATAAAGACTACGACGTTCTAGACTTACCTGCAAATCCAATAGTGGCTTAATTCAAAATCCACAAAGAAAATAAATAAAGGAAATCTAAAGCAAAAGCTTTCTTATTTTCAGGAGTCACATCAATAATTTTTTCCAAAATCATGACGCTCAAGATGAGCAAATAAATTTGAGATTTCTTAAAAGAGGAATATGCAGGGAGTGAAAGAATCAAAGGAATGCAAATGCTCAACTTGATCAGAGAATTTGTGATGCAAAAAATGAAGGAGTCAGAAACGATCAAGGATTACTCCAACAGGCTCATTGCCATTGCCAATAATGTAAAATTTTTTAGTTCTAATTTTGATGACTCTATAATAGTTCAAAAAATTCTAGTAATCATCCCAGAAAGATTTGAGGCTACAATTTCATCACTCGAAAACTCAAAGATTTGGCAAAAATCAATTTGGCAGAATTATTAAGTGTATTACAGGCACAAGAATAAAGGAGACTCATTAGGTAAGAAGGAGTCGTGGAAAGCGCTTTTCTAGTAAAGTCATACAACAAAAAATTGATTAATAATAACAATGCTCAAAGTTTTCTACCATGTGCGTATTGCAAGAAAATAAATCATTCAGAACACAAGTGCTAGTAGAGGCCAGATATAAGATGCAACAAGTGTGGACAACTAGGACATGTTGAAAGGATATGTAAAGCGCAACAAAATATGATAGAAGTCAAGCAAGCTGTAAACAATCAACTTAAGAAGGATGAATTATTTCGACATTAAAGCTATGTAACTCCTAAGGCAAGGAAGAGTTTGTTGGAAAATTCCTTAAGTTTGCAAATTCTTACGAAATAAAAGATCAAAGACTAAGTTTTAGGCAAATTTGATTATGATATTTAATGCTTGATTTTAGGAATCAGTTTAGAGATATTATTATAATAGCTATCAAATAAATTAGATTTTCTAATATATTTCAACTCTATATAATGAGCTATGTGGCTGTCAATAAATGAGAGTCTTCTCCATACATATCTCTTCCTACAAAAAAACCAACAATAGGACAATAATGGGCATCATTAAGTCTCTCTTGTATGGAATGAGGCAACCTACCTAGTCTGGTGTATCTAACTAAAATTGATAGTCCTCTTGTTTATCCCTTGCAGAATTTCACAAAGTAAGTGCAAGTGGTGTTGGAACAATGAGTGGGAGGTTGCTTGTAGGAACAGCTGAGAAGATACCACCAACGGAACTTATTGACACCAATGGTGCTGGTGATGCCTTTATTGGAGCAGTTCTTTTTGGTATGTTAAACACTGAATTGGACTGTATATTCACACATGTTCTTGGATTCAACTACTGTAAAGTTGTTGCTTTAGTTTCAATTGCTGATTGGCTATCTAATGTTATGAACTTTACCTTTGCCATAATGGACGTTGTGGCGCATTTTTACTGTGAGATATCCATGACAAAGACCAGTTTTAGCCATGGCCTGAGATGAAGTATAACCAAAACTGTCTGGTTTACATCTCGTATGGTAGTGCAGTCTAAAGCATGGATTCAGAGATATCATAGACTGGTCATATGGTAAACAAAAAGTCGTCAGCTGAAGACAAGACAAATTACATGTAGTTCAATTACCCAAGTTATGTATTCCCTTGAAATAATTTTAAGTAGCCTGGAGTCTGACTCCTGTAGTTTTTGGAAATCCATGCTGGCTTTGAGCTTATTTATGAGATTCTGTCGTGCTGTAGGTTTAAATGATTTTCTTTCATGTTTGATACGGAGTTTGAAATCATCCTTGTACCTTGTTATGTCCTAGCAATTTGCAGCGAAATGCCAGCTGAGGAAATTTTGCCATTTGCTGCTCAAGTGGTAATTAAGCACATTTATTCTTAGAATCTCTCATTCCCCCGAACTCTTCGTAATATGTCCAACACAAATTAGTAGTTTTTTTCTTCGGCAAATTTAGTTCCACCTCAAAAAAAAAAGAACTACTAATTGTGCAGAGCTTTGGGAGCTCGACCTGGTAATTCCTTTCCTCAGCGATCCACGTCTAGCACCCTTTACGCTTCATATAGCAAAAACCGTATCATCTGTATAGCCTTGATGCCACTTAAATATCATTCCATGTTTCTCGATCATTATAGTTGTATCTATATGTACAAACCTGATGCAAATGTGAGTTCATTAAACTATGGCTCCTGGCTTTCTATTCAAGTGTAGATGGGCCATGTTACTT
Organism: Erythroxylum hondense; assembly: GCA_029829435.1. Taxonomy (NCBI): domain Eukaryota; kingdom Viridiplantae; phylum Streptophyta; class Magnoliopsida; order Malpighiales; family Erythroxylaceae; genus Erythroxylum; species Erythroxylum hondense. The sequence goes on along the minus strand of JANKYF010000004.1, from coordinate 37,704,069 downwards.
GGCAATTTAAATAAGAAAGGTCGCATATGTTGAATAAACTTAAATGTGAAGTTCAAGGGTTTGAAGAGTTACGGTGGTTACAATAATCAAGGGTCAGAATTTATGGTAATATTTAATTTTCTATTTTTGAGTTGTTTAGTTTTCCTAGTTTTAAATATTGTACGAAGTTCAAGAGTTTAAAGTAGTTTATAAATAAGTTTGTATTCTGTTACAAATATATGAGAAAATAAAGAAAACTGAGAGAAAGGTTTTAGAGGAAAAGTTTTTGTCTTTGTTCAGCATATGGTATTAAATATTAATGACTGTAAGGCCGACGACGGCTGCGAGCCCTTAACCTTTGGCTATGCCAACGTAGGCTGCAAACGCATGACAATTACAAGGCAGGCAAGTTGCCAGGTTTACGTTAAGAATATTTGTGGGTCCCATTATAATCCAGTGAAGCATTACCAAATCTTTCTTCACCTCCGTTGGCTCGTGTATTACAACCTCCACACCAAAAGTAGCGGTATTTTTTTTAACCACTTTCTCTGTTCCCTATACAAATGCAAAGAATAAATTGCACGCTCGTCTGATCCACTGGTCCATCAGCTCTTGAGCCTCCCAATCTGTCTCTACTCTCACAAATCCTCTTGGTAGCTTCTGTCTTTCTCTCGTTTCTGCTTCTCTAATCTGCCTGTGTGATTAGGCTTTAGAGCCAGCCATGACGTTGAACCCCATAACCGGTAAAGAGAAGCTGGTCGTGGAGGTGGTGGCAGCCCACAACCTCATGCCTAAAGACGGCGAAGGGTCTTCATCACCCTTTGTGGAGGTTGAGTTCGAGAACCAAAGACTCAGAACTCAAGTCAAGTACAAGGACTTGAATCCCATTTGGAATGAGAAGCTCGTATTTCACATTAAGGACGCCGCTGATCTTCCCTACAGTACTATTGAAGTTAATGTCTTTAACGAGAGGAGGTCTGGAAACAGCAGAAACTTTCTCGGAAAAGTTCGGCTTTCGGGTTCAAGCATTGCTAAAGAAGGTGAAGAGGTGGTGCAGTTGCACACTCTTGATAAAAGGAGCTTGTTTTCTCACATAAGAGGCGAGATAAGTTTGAAGCTTTACGTGTCTATTAGGGAGGAGGTCAAGGAGGTTGTGGGCTTCGGTAGTAGAGTTGTGGTTTCTGGGTCTACTGCTGCTGGTTCTGGCCCTTCAAAGAAGAACAAGAAGCTGCAGCAACAGAGTCCAGTTATAGTGCGGCAACCGCATCAGTTGAGTACTCAAGAGAGCAATAACAGGCAATCACAGCTCCAAAGCCAAAGCAATTCCAAGCCTGTGGAGCCAAACCCAGGTGAGATTAAACCTGTTAATATTACTACTGGTCCTAGTCCTGCTGCTCCGGACCACAGTGGGGGGGTCTTGACTGGCAGAGGAGGAGCTGGTGTCTGTGGTGGTTTGAGTTCATTCGCCAATGTTTCTAGTGAGTTCTCTCTTAAAGAGACAAGACCACACCTTGGTGGTGGTCCGTTAAACAAAGACAAAACTAGTTCTACTTATGATCTTGTGGAGCAAATGCAGTATCTTTATGTTAGAGTTGTGAAAGCGAAAGAAATAACGTTGTTTGGAGGTGGTGATATAGTGGCAGAGGTGAAGTTAGGGAACTATAGAGGAATAACAAAGAGGGTGGGTTCAGGCAATGTGGAGTGGAACCAAGTTTTTGCATTCTCTAAGGATTGCATACAGTCATCAATGGTGGAGATTTTTGTGAAAGAAGGTAATAAAGATGACTTCTTGGGTCGTGTTTGGTTTGATTTGAACGAGGTCCCGAAAAGAGCCCCACCTGATAGTCAATTGGCGCCACAGTGGTATCGAATGGAGGACAAGAAAGGAGACAAAGCTAAAGGTGGTGAAGTTATGGTCTCAATATGGTTTGGGACTCAAGCGGACGAAGCATTTGCAGAAGCTTGGCACTCGAAGGCAGCAAATGTGCACTTTGATGGCCTTTGTTCTATCAAATCCAAGGTGTATCTATCTCCAAAGTTATGGTACTTAAGGGTATGTGTCATTGAAGCTCAAGATATTGTTCCTCGGGAGAAGGGGGCTGTAATGGCGAGGTTTCCCGAGTTTTTTTCAAAGCTGCAGGTTGGGAACCAAATTTTAAGGACTAAAATTGCAGGGCCCAACCCCAATAGAAGCATGTCCAATCCTTACTGGAATGAGGATGTGTTATTCGTTGTTGCAGAGCCATTTGAGGACTGCTTGATGATTTTTGTGGAGGATCGTGTTGGACATGGAAGAGAGGAGACTGTGGGCAGAGTTTTACTCCCTCTCGCTGCCATTGAGAAGCGTATCGATGATAAACAAGTGGTCTCTAGGTGGTTAAATCTTGACAGCCATTTTGGAGCTGCAGCCGACTCCAAAGTGGTCTCTAGATTTGGGTCTAGAATTCACTTGCGTGCGTCACTGGAGGGAGGTTACCACGTTCTTGATGAGACTACAATGTTAAGTAGTGATGTTCGAGCAACTGCAAAACAGTTGTGGAAACCTCACATTGGTGTGCTAGAGATGGGAATCTTGGGTGCAACAGGGCTTATGCCAATGAAACTTAAGGAAGGTAAAAGAGAGTCCACAGATGCTTATTGTGTGGCAAAGTATGGTCAGAAATGGGTGCGAACACGCACTGTGGTTGATAATTTGTCACCAAAATGGAATGAGCAGTACACATGGGAAGTATTTGATCCTTGCACTGTTATCACTGTTGGGTTGTTTGATAATTGCCGGGTTGATAAGAATGTCATAAACAACGCCTCTTGGCGTGATTCTCGAATCGGGAAAGTCAGAATCCGGTTATCAACCCTTGAATCAGATAGGGTTTATACCCACTCTTATCCCCTCCTGATGCTCCACAATACTGGTGTCAAGAAGATGGGTGAGCTTCACTTGGCTGTAAGGTTTTCTTGTGCTAATGTGGTCAACATGTTGCACATGTACACTCTGCCTTTGTTGCCAAAGATGCATTATGTGCAACCATTGAGTGTGAATCAACTGGATATGTTGAGGTATCAGGCTATGAATGTGGTGGCATCACGGCTTAGCCGCGCAGAGCCACCATTAGGACGAGAAGTGGTGGAGTATATGCTTGATCACGATTCTCATATGTGGAGTATGAGAAGAAGCAAGGCCAATTTCGCTAGACTAATCAATGTGCTCTCTAGTCTTCTAGCTCTGGCTCGTTTTATGGACTCCTTGCGCAATTGGAACAAGCCTCTTTACTCAGCCATGTTTCTGTTGATTTTCCTTTTGCTGGTTGCAATGCCTGAGCTCTTTATTCCCGCTGCACTGCTGTACATGGCGTTTGTAGGACTCTGGCGTTTCAGGTCACGACCACGTTACCCACCCCACATGGACGCCAAGCTTTCTCAGGTAGAGAGCGTTTTGGTTGATGAATTGGACGAGGAATTTGATTCATTTCCATCCAGTCGAAGCGCTGATATTGTGAGAGTGAGGTATGATCGGCTAAGGAGCGTGGCAGGGAGGATTCAATCTGTGGTTGGTGACATGGCTACACAGGGTGAACGTTTCCAATCATTGCTAAGTTGGCGAGATCCCAAAGCTACATTCTTGTTTGTGATGCTGTGCTTGGTTGCTGCTATTGGATTCTATGCTGTGCCTATAAGAGTTGTGGTGGCCTTTTGGGGGCTCTATATTCTCAGGCCACCAAGGTTCAAAAACAAGCTGCCTTCGAAGGCTTTCAACTTCTTCAGGAGACTGCCTTCGAAGGCTGATAGTCTGCTATAAAAGCAAGCCTGCATAGCTTCTTAAGTGATTCATACGCCATTTGGCTTTTGTTGTTTCTATTTTGGCTACCCTATCCGTATCCTCGGCGTTTGTGTCTTGTGGTCACTTCGATGCGTCTCGGTAGATGTCTTTTCGGGGCTAACGTAACTCGCAAGCTTTGATGTCTGTAGTTTAGAATATATGAATTTGAATTTACATATAAGCTTAATGAAATATTTTTCTTATAAATCTTATTTGAGCTTGTATATGCTTAGTTTATTTAAATATAATTTTACAAATTTTAATATGATATCAGAGTAGATTGTTCTTGAGTTAATTATCACCATTTTAACATGATAGTCTGTGTCACATGTTGGATTTTAAATTATCCAGGCTTGTTGAAATATAATAAGAATTTATCTCACATGAAAAGAATATATGACTTTGCGCATTCGTATAAACTTAATGAATTATTTTTCTTATCATTTGGTTTTAGATGAACTCTCATTTGAATTTTTTTGTGCTCAATTTATTAGGGTTTAATTTTACAAAATTTAACAATATTGCCAACTTCTTAACATATAAATTGGTGCCACCTAATGTAATAATCGCTATTTGACTGAGGAAGACAATATAACATAATGCATACGCTATAAAAAAATATCTTTTCCCGTAGTTTGATAAAAAAAATTCAATTTTAGTGTTGATTAATATCATATATCACTTTAAATAGTTTTTTAAAAATACAACTAATCTTTCAATTCTACATATTTAAAATTTTTATTACAAAATTATCTCTCAAAAAACACAACTTTTGCAAAGTTTTTTTGTTGACCAATGTCCCAACGACTTAAATATATGTGCTTATACTCTTTGGTGATGTAATAGATTATAACAAATCATGGGTTGATTAGTTGTGTAAAGCTCTCTTAGTAATAAAATAAAACTTACCCAACAGTCCAGCTTACAAATCATTATTAGCATCTGGAAATTTTAAGAGAACCAACAATAACTATCTTCTTTCTTCATCTTTCTCTTCATTTCTCGGCTAATAAGTGTGTCTAAAAATACTCTATTTCATTTGCATGTAACATTTCTCTCATAGATTTCCTCGTTGTGTTTATGTTGTAGAAAAATTGGAGGAAATTATGAAGATTAACAATCTCAAAATCCCTCACACTTAGGTAAATTTTCAGCTATAATTTTGTGACTTTTTTTTGTAATTTGTGATCATTCTACACTAGTTTATAGTTGGATTGCATGTTGTGGTTGTTTGGGACAATATTTGAAGTTGTATGAAAGTATAAAAATGGGTAAAATATAGTTAAAATTTTGATAAAAGAAGAGTAGTTTGGAGAAGAGGAGAGGGTGAAGTAGGTGACATCTTTTGAAAATTTAAATTGCAAGTAGGGGTAGAATAAGAAAAGCAAAGAGTGAAGGGTAAATTTAGAATTTGAAATTTTAAATTGCAAGTGGGGGTAGAATAAGAAAAGCAAAGAGTCAAGGGTAAAT
>JANKYF010000004.1:37671261-37682549 GCA_029829435.1 Erythroxylum hondense | reverse complement strand
AAAACAATGAGTGACTTATTTACTCTATTATAAACATGTACCCACCTTGAATTTCTTGCTTATAACTTGCTTAGGAACGTATTCCTCTTGTTCCCCTTGCTCCTCTTGCCTCACTTGATTTCCTTAACCAAACAACCAAAATTTCAATCAATTTGGTTTAGAAATCGGAAAGTCATACTTTAACAATTCAAACTAAAACTCATGCTGAAACAAGAATTTTTTCTTAACTTCCATCCAAAATTGAAGATTCTTATAGACCGAATCAGAACTTCATTTCTTCATAAAACTTGTAGCTCTATGTCTCTAGTTTATAACGACTCAAAAATCACCTCATTCGGACATCTACTGTGCAAAAAGCTGGAGCTCGCTGTGGCGAAGGTTGCACTCGTCACGACAAATGACCTGTGAGCGCTGCGGCGTGCATGCATGCCGCAACGCGTCGCGGCGTGCACCCTGGTGTGCACCGCGACGTGCACACCTTTGCGCGCTGCGACGTGCACATGAGAACGTCGCGACATGCGAACCCAGAAATCTCCCCCGAAACTCAATTTTTCCACTTTCTTCAACCATAATCCTCCCATCTTGCACAAAGACATATCTAAACCTTAATGCAAGTTTTATACTTCAGTTCTAAACTCATCCTAACCCAAAATTATACACAAACACAACATGGTCATCAACCCTAAGAGATTTAACCAAATTTTCCGAAAACCTCTAAACAATTGGTTCTAGCTCATGCCAAGTTAATCTAGGGTTTAATCCATCTCAAACAAGAATAAAAGAGCTTAGACTTACCAGAGATTGCTTCAATCCTTTTGAAATCCTCTAGAATAGCAAAACCCTATTTCCCTTCTTCTTGCTCAAGCCACCAACGACACTCCCTCTCCTTTTCTCACTTTCCTTCTTTCTTTCTTTCTAATCTTTCCTTTCCTTAAACCTAAATGAAAGCACAAGGACTATAATGTCCCTCCTTGTAAAGCCTTAACCTCTCCAACATAAGTGACCTTCCTATTTTTCCCTCAAACATTTTTACTCTTTCATTTCCACTGACATCATACCATACTCAAATTAATTTTGATTTTCCATTAATACTTCCAATTCAATCAAACTAAACAATAAATCATACAATCAACACAATTCATACTTAACAACATCAATTAAAGAAATCTGGGGCCCAACAAAATTTTTATCATAGAATCACTATCTTATTTGAATTTTATCTCATAAATGTCTATAACAAGAATATAAACTGACTAAAAAGGTAAAAAAATTTATGTATAAAATATTTGAACTTACATGTTTGGGTACAATTCAACTTGTCTTTAATTGTTATTTATATTTTACAAGATTATAATGAAATCAAAATCAATTCATATTATTTGGTATCATATGTAAAAGCAACATACTCATAAGTTGATTCTACCGATTTATTTGCTTAAGATTTTCCATCTTTTGAGCTTTCATTGAAAATGTATTGTTCTAATAATTGGATTACCTCATTGTATTCTTTATGTGTACCACTGACATGCTCAAGATAATGCACTACAAGAAATCAATGAATTATCGACAGAAAATTAACCACGGTTCAGAAACCGTTGCCAATTACTGATAGAAATCTTATACCCATCGGAAAAGTTGTCTAGAAAAATTTCAATTACCAGCTGTAGCAATTCCGTCACTGAACTCAGAAGAAAATGAGTACACGAAGGTAATTAATTACCGTCAGTAAATAAGGCGGGAAATGTTGGCGAAAAATATTTTTAGTTTATCGACGATAAATTCCTTCGGTAAATCCGTTGGTAATTTCTATAGCTATATGTCATCGTCCGTGGTTTGCTTTTACCAAACGAAGTCATTTTGTTATCTTTAAAAACGTTCAACAGAGACCTCTTCTCCTCCACCCCCAACGTTTCCTCCTTCGTCCTCTAGATCTGCCACTGCATCCGTGTTCTCCGTCGTCTTCTCTATGGAGCTGTTGCGTCTTCTCTGACTATGGAGCTGCAATTTTTGTCAAGGTATTTTCGTGTTTCTGGCCTTCATTTTTCTGCGAAAATGTGCATCCGTGGTTGATGTTTCTGGTTGATTTGGAGTTAGTTTCGTGTACAAAACGATTTATATGTAAATGTTTATGTATGAGATTGAGTTTCTAGATGGGCATGAGGAAGTGTTATATGTATGAATTGTGAACGCCGAAGTGGAAGATTGAGTTTTTGTATGAAAAATAATTTTTTTCTTTCTTAATTTCTTTTTCTTTTCTTTTCTTTTGCTTTTCTCTCTTTTTTTTATGAAAGTTAAAAGAAACTACATCAACATGAGAATTTCAATGATAAGGTATAAAATAACATCCCAATATTATAACCAACCCACACATATGTCAACCCCACACTTATACTTTTGTGTATCCACAAACTCAACAATCAATAAATGTTCCACTAGCTTTAAGGCTTGGGAAGGACACTTGGTTAGGGTTAGAGCAAGTAATGTAGTTAATACACATAGAAAAGGCAAATAAAGCTCAAAGTGGCTTAACAAGGAAGAAATCATGTCAATAGGGTTGGCTATTTGGCTAATGTATTTCAAAAAAGCAAAGATTGCCTAATTATTTCCATGTTAATTCATATGATAAAAATGTGGCCTCGAATAAAAAATCAAGGCAAAGTGAGGATGTATATGTCATAAAAGTCACACGTAAACAATAACAATGAGACTGAAATGGATGTGTTAGTCTAATAAGGCTCAAAATATCACCGACATTTTCCACCACTAATCACTACTCTTTTAAGGATAATACACATCAACTAATCACAAATGTAAAAGTACATGCTCAAGTTGCCATGAAATTCTCTAGTCAATTCTTTCTCTACTCTCGACTATATAATCTTAGAAGCAATAGAAAATGAGAAATTGTTTGATTGTTTGTTTTATTCTCTCTCTTATTTTAATTGAAAACTTGAAACAAACATGAAACAAACTAACATAGAAACACATATGCATATCCTAACTAATGCAAAAAAGTAAAGGAAAAAAATTTATTTCCTTTGGATTGTCTCCTAAGAAACGCCTTTGTTTAGTGTCACTGGCTTGACTCCATACTTCTTCTCATATAACAGAATTATGATCTTCTGGTGGCAAATACGATTCCTCCATGTGATGTTCTTTCATATAAGGCCTTGGTTGATAATCATTCCTATTCAGCATCTTATCCTCAGACTCTTAATCTCTACTGAGTACATTTGCTCTGGAAAGATGTCGAATGTCTCTTCATCTTTTTCTTTCTCATTTAATTACTCTAACCTGCTATGTAAAAGTAAAGAGTCATTCTCAACAACAAAATGGAAATCAATATTTACCTCTGAGCTAAAAGATATAGCTTTTTCTAGTTCAAGCTCTTCCTCTACTTCTTCCACACAAGTAGTTCTTTAAGTTTTACACTCAAGATTCTTAAGCTCCTCTTCACTCTATAAGGCCTTTGTGCTAACGTCCCTTGGGTACACCTTAGGTTGAGATAGTTGCGTTTCAACATCTTATCCAAATATCAATATATGATCCACATACAAGAGAAGGAGGATAAAGTAACCACCAAGGACTTTTCTAAAATGGACACAAGGATCAACTAAAGTTTTCTTGTAACCATTGCTCGTCATAAATGAATCAAACTTCTTATACCACTGTCTTAGTGTCTGTTTGAGCTCCTAAAGACTCTTCTTCAACTTTCATATAAGGACTTTTTTCCCTTTTACTTTAAACCCTTCCGGTTGCTCCATGTAAATCTTCTCATCCAAATCGTCACGTAAGAAAGCAGTGTTCACATCAAGCTACTTAAGTTTAAGATCCAAACTAGCAATTAAGCCTAATATAGTGCATATTGACATTATCTTGACCACTAGTTAAAAATCTCATCAAAATTAATACCCTTCTTTTGACTATGTGTAAGGCCCCAATATCTAGGATGTACATAAATATAAAGAATTTTAGTATGTCTAGGATGTATTAAGAAGTGAATATAAAGAATTAAATGTATTTAAGCATAGTAAGGGGCATAATGGTAATTAATTTAAGAAGTGAATTTTAGTATGTCTAAGATGTATTAAGAAGTAAATATAAAGAATTAAATGTATTTAAGCATAGTAAGGGGCATAATGGTAATTAATTTAAAACACATAGGTAAATTGGTAATTTAATTCATTTAGGCATGCACATAAATAATTATATATGAAAGATGGAATAGAATCAAATCAATTGATGATTTTATGTGCCAATGTGGGAACTAAAGGAAGAAGAAGGACCAAATGTGAAATTTTGCCAAAAATCAACATATGGTCCAATAGGATTGAAATATGTGTCTAAGATTAGAAACTTCATGAAAATGAGAGCAAAAGAGAGGGGAGAGGGATTTGTATATAGGGTTTTAACTTCAGAATTTTCTCTTCTCATCTCCTTTCCATTCCATCTCCTTAATCACACATTTTGCATAAGGAATCAAGTCAATCCTAGGTGAAAATTAAGGTAAGATTTTGTGGTTTTTCTTCTTATCTTCATGTTTCTTGCTTTGCTCATAAAGAGCTGGAATTATAAGGTTGGATATAGGATTAAGATATGTATTTATGATGTTCTAGTTGGTAAATCAAGCAAAGCTAAAGGGGAAGAGAAGGAAGAATATTAGAAGAAGAGCTAATTGACAAATTTCAAGATTTGAGACTACATTTAGTTAATTTTTTTTATGTGTGCATATTTGTATATGTACAAAGATTAATTTGTACATGAAATGGTTGCTGGAATGATGTCTTAGTGTTACTTTGCATGGAATTGGTTGAATATAACAAGAGAGAGTAATGTTTAGTGAAATTCTGTCTTAGATTCTAGGTTCACTTGAGCCAACCCCATTGTTTTGGCCATGACTTGACCTATAGACCTCCAAATTTGGTGATTTTAATTAAAGGTGAAACTTAATACATAGAAATAAAAATCTCTAAAAGAGATTCAGACTTAATTATGGATTTATGACGTTGAAAATTGAGATCGAAAATGGTGACTTGATACCCCTGTATTGGAGCAGCTTGTGATGTTTAGTGGATATCTCATAGTTTAGAAGTCCAAATGCTCTAATTTTTGGTGATATGGAAACTAGAGATATAAACCTTAACATTTTCAAAACGTTCAAATTGAACCTTAGCGTTTAGAAAATGTTTAAATTAAACCCTAACTACTAACGGTATTGAGCCACAGTCAGTTAAAAGCTAACGTAGTAGTGAAACTTTTATTAACATGAGTTTTCTCTAAATTTTTATATCGGACCCACCATTTGTGAATGTTTGTGAAGGAGTTGAGTCCCACATTAGTTTATAAAGTTGCATTTCCCATTGGAGAAGGAAAGCCTGAAAATTAGAACCATGCAATAGTATTTACACTAGGGAAGCTCTCCAGGCCATTGACATGAATCGGCTAAACTTTCACAGAAAAATAAACCTAATCTAGTTATCAAGTATCAACGTAGGAGCTGAATTTGATTATTCGTTTCACTTCCAAATAACTTGTGGCCGTATCAAGGCATCTCGTGGCATCAACTTAAGTGAGAATATCTTTGCAGGTAGCTTTCTTTTAAGCAGTTATAAAGAAATGAAGAGCTAATGAACATGTTGAAGCATTCATTTCTATTAGCATTATACATTCTTTCTTCACTGTAATTCATGATTATCTTATATAGGTTTCAACTTACTCTAAGGCGAGGCAATATCATTCACCATGAGTACAACCAAGTTGGAAAACGTCGAGATGTAAGGCTAAACCAGATCTCACAGCTTGAAGCAAGAGTAGCTTGTGGTAATGGAGAGCAGATCCTTAGTTGAGATATCTACCACTTAGGCCATGGCTTCGATTTCTTCCGCATGTTGTCCCTGCTATTATACAAAAATTGGATTTTATTGTAGCTCAACAGTAGTTCTTGGAGTATCTATACCAATTACATGATGATCAATTTAGCGAATTCCAAATTGTTATACTTAATATTGCTCAAATTATCTTAATATTTTATGATGTATAAAACTAATTAAGGCAAGACTGATCGACAATGATTGAAATCATGATCCTAACGTTTTGATGTCTATCTTCTATCTCTCCGTTCTTTTACTTAGAAGATTTTACTAAAAATAATTTTTTTACCATTATCATGTAGTTGATTGTCCGTACACTTTATGCTTACTTCTATGGCAAGCTTTACTTATCTTTTAGTGGCTTGGAGGGTTCTATAATCAAGGTAGCAAGGAGTAGGAGGAATAATCCGTTGAAATCAACCATGGCTTCCCAGTCTCTGGTTTAGATTGGTCTTTTGATGGCCTTACCCATGGTTATGAAAATGGGACCAGAAAGAGGGTTCCAAAAAGCAATAGGTGACATAATCATCATACAGCTTCAGCTTTCTGCAATCTTTTTCACATTTTTGCTTGAGATAAGAGCTCATTATTTTGGACGTATCATCCTGCACGGTAGTACAAAATACAAAGTCACATATGACTTTGTGGTCCAAAATTAGAAAATTTGTAGAGAAATATAGGAATGTACTTAAGGTGCCACTTGTGAAAAGGTTAGAGGCTATGATATTGCTTGTATGTTATTTGGTATATGATAAAGTAGCTGATAATTCGACATCCTACATACTTCTCACATTTTCGATGTAATTCTTGGTGGTTTCTTAGTTGTTTTCTCCTTTTATCTTTAACCCATCAAGATTTGAGTGGCAAAAGCTTGTAGATTATTGGGATGATTGGGCCAAATAGATTAACAGTAGTGGTGATATCGATGTACCAACAAACAAAAGTTAGGAGCCACGGTGGGAAAAGGAAATGAAACACTTGCAATACACTGGTTATGGAAGTTTGTTCTTTGATTTCCTTTCTTTATCTTTCAATACGGGATGCACCTAAAGACCACTTAGGATAGCAGATTTTGTCAAAAGAGGAAGATAGTCTTAAAAAGAAGAAGAGAAAGGTAGCGTTTTAGCGTGAGTCCCATATTAAATTTTTTAAAAAAAATTCACGTCATTAAAAGTTTGCCAATAACTAACATGGCTTAATACCATTAATAGTTAGGATTCAATTTAAACGTTATCCAAAAATTATAGTTCAATTTAAACATTTTGCAAACATCTTATTGCAGCTTGTATTGGAGATAGGAGAGATACTTTCCTTTGGAAAGGATTATTGGTTACCAGATCAGGGCCCCCTATGTGACCAATTCTTCTTCCATGATCTATCTTCTACTAGGCTCTCTTGGGATGCTCGGGTTTCAGAGATCATTCGTGATGAGGAATGGGCTTTTCTGGAGGGGAGTCATGAGTTACAACAGATTTGGGACTCAGTTCGCTTTCGACCGCAGCTTCAGTCCAATAGTTGGGTTTGAAGAGGTCACTCATCGGGAGTCTTCTCTGTCGACTCTGCCTGGGAACTTCTCAGATCCCGACGTCCAGTGGACCCGATCCACCATTTATTGTAGTTCCCCGGGCACATTTCACGACACTCCATCCTCTGGTTGGCATCACAGGAGTGGCTTCAGACCATGGACAGGCTCTAGTTTTTTGGCGTCCTGACATCCTCGGCTTGTATGCTTTGTGGTACTTTTACGGAGATATATGATCACCTCTTCTTTCAGTGTCGATTCTCTGTTGCTGTTTGGGGTTCCCTTTCGACGAAGATCCACACTGCTTGACCTTCGACCTCTTGGGTTCCTCTTCTTCAGTGGGCTTGCACTCACCTCTATCGGCGCAAGGATTACCGACATCTTCTTTCACGATTAGTCCTCTCAGTCACTGTCTACTTTCTTTGATACAAGAGGAATAACTGCATCTTTAGTAAGCGACATAGGTCCACCCACGACATTATTGAGGACATCACTGAGCTTATCTATTCCCAGCTTCTCAGCCTTGAGACTCGTCTTCAGATACCTGTTCTTCAGAGACATATCTGGAGGCTTTCTACCTAGTTCTTTTGCCTTGTTTTATGAGCCGTCTGTGGCTTTTGCTTCATTTTGAGAGCCGCCTGACTTATTTTATTTTGAGAGCTGTATATAACTGATCTGATTTCAATTTGAGAGCCACCTATGACTATTTGTTTTGCTTTGTACATAGCTTTCTCTATTGTATGAACCCTCCTTTTAATTAATATATATGTTACTTAAATAAATAAATAAAAAGTTTTGCAAACGTCAGGATTTATTTTAAACACTCTAAAACATTAAAGGTTCATTTTAAACATCAGTATATGCGTTAGGGTTTATTTTACCCTTTTGGCCTTCGTACATATAGATACAGCTACAATGATCAAGGAACATGGAATGATAGTAAGTGACATCAAGGTTGTACAGATGATACGGTTTTTGTTATATGAAGCGTAAAGGGTGCTAGACGGGGATCGCTGAGGAAAGGAAGACCAGTTCGAGCTCCCAAAGCTCTGCACCCAGCAGCTGCCTGCAAATTTAGGTCCACCTCAAAAAAAAACTAATAATTTTTGTTGGATATATTACCAAGAGTTCGGGGAAAGCGAGATTCTAAGAATAAATGTGCTTACCACTTGAGCAGCAAACGGCAACATTTTCTCAGCTGGCATTTCGCTGCAAATAGCTAGGACATAACAAGTTACAAGGATGAGTTCAAACTCCATATTAAACATGAACATGACAGAAAAACATATGAACCTACAGCACAGCAGAATCTCATCGATAAGCTCAAAGCCAGCATGGATCTCCAAAAACAATAGGATGATAACTCCAGGCTATTTAAAATTACTTCGCGGGAATACATTACTTGGGCAATTGAACTACATGTCTTTTTCTTGACCATATGACCAGTCAATGATATCTCTTTATCCATGCTTTAGACTTCACTACCATACGAGATGTAAACGAGCCAGTTTTGGTTATACTTCATCTCAGGCCATGGCTAAAACGGGTCTTTGTCATGGATGTCTCACAGTAAAAATGCGCCACAACGTCCATTGTTGGCAAAGGTAAAGTTCATAACATTAGATAGCCAATCAGCAATTGAAACTAAAGCAACAACATTACAGTAGTTGAATCCAAGAATATGTGTGAATATACTCCAATTCAGTGGTTAACATACCAAAAAGAACTGTTCCAATAAAGGCATCACCAGCACCAGTGGTGTCAATAAGTTCAGTTGGTGGTATCTTCTCAGCTGTTCCTACAAGCAACCTCCCACTCACTGTTCCAATACCACTGGCACTTAACTTTGTGAAATTCTGCAATGGATAAACAGGAGGACTATAAATTTTAGTTAGATATGCACCAAATTAGTTGTGGTTGCCTCATTCCATACAAAAAAAGGCTTAACGATGCCCATTATTGTCCTATCAAGATTTAATCATGTTAGCTGTCCAGAAAAACTCTACATTTCGAGAAGAATTCTACCGACACATGACATGGGGTAAACATTCTTGACCGTGCTGCAAAGAAAATGACATTCCATACTTGAAAAACACAAGTGATCCAAGCATGTGTTTTATTTTAGATGTATGTCCTACATTTTGATATTGCAAAGTTCCAGAAATTGTTCAATCAAACAAGTGGCTCTTCCAGGAGGCCCATTACTTTTCCCAGGAAAAACTTTAGAATGCCCGTTAAGTAACTAGATCTGTCTTTTATATATGATTGATGGCAACATCATGGGTCAAAATGCAGAGATGAGAAACATGGATCACCTGCAAGCCAAACATTTTTCATAATGTAGATAAAACTTCAAAAGAAACAAATTACTTGCTATAGTGAAATAAGTCAACGGATGTGGTTCACTCATCAGTCTGGGAACTTAGAACCATAGTAACTTCAACCATGACTTTAGAGCAGCCACTTCATGCAAAAGTAGTGTAGGATTATGTCCAAAACCCCAGAAGAGTTCCAAAACCATAAGATTGTAGAAAGGTGAGAGCCTTTTGCCCTTGAATGGAACTTAATATGAAAAGAAACCATTATATCGTTACCGAGGGAATGCATGTTGGTATGGCTGTGCTATCATCCCTTTTCTGCTTCAGTGTTTCAAATAAGCTGTCTACATCTGTTTCTTCTGATGCAGGAACCTCTACCCAGAAAAAAAAAAGTACAATATAAAACATAAGCCCAAAAGATGAATAAAGCACAAGAAATGCAAGTGAAAACAATATAATATCATCTAGTTCCTCGTATCTATTTCAAGTCCTTCATGTTTCATCTGTCTCCTCAGATCAAGGCCTAAACAGTTGTACACTGACCTTCTATGCTTCTCTCAAGCATTAAGCAACCGTCTTCCCCCAAAGTCACAACAACAAATTTCATTTTCGGAAGTCTCAATAATATGGAAACAAGTGCACTTGCAATAGTTGGTGCCTCTGTCCATGCCTACAAGAAGATTATGTGTTACAGAAATGCAGACTATATATGTGTTCGTCATATATGTACTTGTGTACATATTGGGTATCAATAATAGCTTCTAAAAAAACAAGTAAAAGAAAGGTTGTCAAAGTTCAACAGATGAAATAGACTAGTCACTGCATACAGAAAATATATTCCAGAAATCATTTGACAAACATGCTTGCATCAGAAGGCCAACATAAGCTAATGCAGCTGAGATACATAATCCTGCTAATTTATTAACAGAAAAAAGTTGATCATTGATGTCAATTTCCAATAGTGAAACGTCAACTTGCCTGTGGAAATTTTGCAGAGCATACAGCATAACTAGCCAAGTTCAAAAGATCATCCAACCCTTCCCTTTTCCTTTCTGCATCAATCAAAATTGGTATGTCCTTGCGAAATGCCTGTACTGGAAAAAATTAGATACATAATGTTCATAACAGTTTAGGTGATAGCAATGAGATTTCTCCCCACAAAAAGGTTATATGCAAAAAAAAAACAGTATATGATGGTACAACAAGCACAGATTTCTAAAACATTACCACTAATCCCTTATGAGAACCACTAGACCAGATTAGCCAGTTGGGACATATCAAAGACATGCTTGAACTACAAAGCCAAAGTATCTAGATGTATTACCATAACAGATTAACAACATTAAGCACAGATTTCTAAAGCGAATAATGATTTTGTCAGTGCTCAAGTCACTAAGCAAAACGAATCACTGAGCAAGTGCCCAATCTTTTTAAAGTTCAACAGACTAGTGTCTTCATCAATTAATTAACCGAGGGTGTTCAGTAAGGGATAATATCCCAGTTATTTTTAAAAAGAATTCAATGCCTAAATTTTTTCATTTTATTTGAACAAGTGTCCAAACTAAAAAACTCACAAAT
>JANKYF010000004.1:37658194-37670561 GCA_029829435.1 Erythroxylum hondense | reverse complement strand
AAAATAAAAGTTAAAAACCACAATAAAAAATAGATATAAAACAAAACATTTTCTTACGAATTACAGAAATAAAAGTAAACAGCTCTTTAAGAATTAGGAGATTCAGGTACTCAGTCAGTAATTTTTTTAGTTCAGGCACTTATTTAAATAAACTTTGGACATTAACAATACCACTATTCATTTGAAAGATTAAGGAATTAAAAATTAATGTTTTCCCAAGCTAACAGCTACATGGGCTGCCATGTAAATAATAACAAAAGCTTTATGATCGATTCAGCACTATCGTCTAACTTAACTAACATAAGCACTAACTTTGTGAAATTAGAAAAAAGTTAATCATCTACTTTTTTAAAATATTCCATCAAATAAAGTGACAACGTTCAAGTATTAAAATAACCATTATCCTAGTTCTAAACAAGTAAAACATTGATAACATTAATAACGTGGTGAAAATTAGTTGATTTCCGGTTAGGACACATCAAAGACATGCTTGAATGTCTAGGCCAAAGTATCTAGACATATTAGCAATGATAGATTGATCACATCCTAGTTCATGTTTCAACTACCAACATTATCACCTGTGATGGTATCGTCTATTTTATCTCTGAACACCAAAACAAATTGTAAATGAAAAGACTCCAAAGGGTTTAGAAGCAGCATATGATGTTACCTCTTGTGCGATAAGTAAAGCAGTTTCTGGTAACCTTCCATCGGAATAGAAAATTCTTGCTCCCTCCAATGCAGATAAAAGGCTTGATTGGGGAAGATCGTTTGGTACCATAGGAGGATCTCCCGGCGTGTGGATGCAAGTACGAGTTTTCCTGTAATAGATTATAAATCATCATCACAAGGTAGAGAACTTTGAACATCTCAAGTGAAAATTAATAACTGGAATAGATTATAAATGATCATTACAAGGTAGAGAACTTTGAACATCTCAAGTGAAAATTAATAACTCAAAAAGCCAATGACGCAACTTTCAGCATAAGAACAATGACAGACTAGACACATAGAAAAAGCAATCTCCTCTATGCAGCAACAGATAATTAATTGTGTTACTAAATGGATGCAACCTTATTCCATGACTCCTCTTGAAGGTCATGCAGAGTTTCCTGTTTTTCTAATAATAGAGAAGTAGAGGTATTATTTAGAAATATCGGATGAATTCATTATCAAATAGCGTACTACCCTCCTATTGTAAATGGATGGGCAAACTGCAAACCCCAACCAATAAGACACCTAAGCACCCTTGTTATATTTATAGCCAAACCACCTTAAATCATTATGTATATTCTTGCCTCTTTTCTATCTTATTTAGCTTCTTTTCACCTCTACATTCAAACAGTATCAAATTTAATTTAACAACTTCAAATCATTGTTTCTCTTTTGAACTTTCAGGACTTATCTAACATTCATTTCTCAAATTACAAAAAGAAGATAAATTCAATTATTAGCCATGTCTAAATACAGATCAATTCAAGCAGAGCAAAGCATTAAGGAAAAGTCCCCCACGTTTGGTTGTCAACGATGACATATGTGAAAGGTGAATTGCCCTCCTTGGAAACCTAGGGGAAAAAAGAAAGAAAGAGCAAATTAAAAATTAATCAAATAAGAATTATCCAGGCATAGCCAGATCCATATGCAAACAATAAAAATTGAGCATATTTCTTTTAATGGAGACTTAGTCATCATAAAGATGAAAGAAAATTGGGCTTTAGCCCAATAAACAAGAAAAATGAAAATGAGTTTTTACTGTTGTGAACTGAAGCATAATAACTACCACAAGAAAAGAAGTATCGACACCATCAGATTCTAGCTCCTCCAAGATACTCCTGCCTTGGCTATCATCGGCAACCTAAATCAGTTTAACAATATATAATCAGCACAACAAACAAACAGCTAATCGATTCTCCAATTAATATCAAGCAAGTACGAAACCTTAGAAATAAATCTGGGCCTTAAGCCGAGTCGAGCAGCACAAGTCAAAGCGTTTCCCGCATTTCCCCCTCCTTGAACCTGGAAATGAATTCAGTTAAAAGACAAAAATAACAAGAAGCAGCAAAGCAAAGTTTTAGTTTGAAATGGGAGGGAAGCGAGACCTTCAAGCTAGTGCTTCTGATCTTTTCGTCGGGCTTAGGATAAGAAGCAACGGCTGCCAAGAAATCTACGGAAACTCCTCCACATCCCAGCTGTCAATCAATTTGGTGCTTATACTAAAAAACATGTCGAAATCTGAAGAACTTTCAATAGGACAAAAAGATAGAGAGGAACTTACGATGATGCGGTGCTCAGGAAGTGGAGGAAGGGAATCTGACGACAACATTTTCACACTGTTGGTTAAAGCTCAACAATTAATTTGACCTCTACTGAGCCGAAAGAACAATAAAGGCATTGCAATTGGATGTCACTTGAAAAAGAAACAAAAAGCGAGAGACAGATGTTGCTTGCGACCTGCTGCCACTGCTAGAAGTGTAGTTAATAGTAACGGCACAATGGCGAAGCATCCAAGAGTGCCGCGAAGTGGCATTGGGAAGTGTCCACACCTGCACCATCTCTCTACTCCCTTTCTTCTAGTTTCGATACTGTTACTATTTGGTTTTGTATTTTGGATTTGATGGCCCGCACGTAACCTTACACTTTTGACTTGGGTTGAGGGGAGCGTATTGGCCTCTAGTTCTACCAGGAGGATAATAGTGAGGATAAGAGTATGACTCTACCAGGAAAAGAAAGGAGACTTTGCTCTTAACCTGTATAAATATTTTGGAAAACACTGGAATTCATTTATTTCAAATGTGCATAACTTTGGTTTTTAAGTCATCACTAGCATAACATAAGAAAGAGCCATTTTAACTTTAACTTAGGCATTGCTTGGGCCATTTACAAAAACATCTTTGTACTGCAACTGAAAGGTGGGCCTGTTGTCAACAATTTGATTTGCAACTTCTGCAAAGTTTACAGCTACACGTACCTGTCCTCCAATAAAACATTGGACCATAATAAACAATATATGATAATAAATACAAGGAGTATACTATCCAACTTACATCTCCCAACTCCGTATGATAATGAATCAACATTTTAAAAATCTGATGCAAACCTTGTATCTGCCTCTTCCCATCTTCAGTCTTCAAACATGAGCCTAATCTAACGATTAATTGATCACTAGCTTGATAACCCCGCTTTTTTGCAACTGTACACTTTAACAACACTCTTTTAAGAAAACCTCAAACCCAGTAGGGATCATTCCTACCACTCTTGGGAAGAAGCCCACCATGCTCACTCATGCTCCCCCTAAATCGGTAACAGTTAGGTTTGCTTCTTACTGTCCTCAGGGGGCCTGATCTGTTTCCATGCCTAATGGGTAAAGACAATCGATCCCCCACCAAACTTGAAGCTGAAAACGGTCTATTTTCCATCTCTTCAAGGGGACCTGAACTATATTCCATCGTTATGAAAGAAGAGGCTTGCCCATAAGTTAACCTAGGTGATAGCCCACCAGCATTCCACCAACTACTATCAGAAGGAGCAAGATCACCTTTAAAATCGTAATCAAGGCCAGAAGACTCCTTCTGACTACAATTCTCCCCACAAGTTTCATCTGTGTCATTGTATATCAACTTAAGTGCCTGCACAACTTCACCCATAAATGGTCTGTTGGTCACCTCTGGGTGAACGCACATAGATGCAATAGCTGCCACCTTAGCCATGTCATCAAAATCATAACTTCCCGTCAAGAAGGGATCAACCAACTGCTCCAACCCTTCTCGACTGGTTAGCAGTGGACGTGCCCAAGTAACCAAATTTTCCTGTCCCGGAGATTGAGTCATGTCTACAGGTTTTCTTCCAGTCAAAAGCTCAAGAAGCACAACACCATAACTATAAACGTCACTCTTGACAAGTAGATGCCCTGTCATTGCATATTCAGGTGCTACATACCTGCAAATTATACAGCTCTGGCATAAGTACACACATGTATCATAAATAATTTTACAATATTAATAAGTTTGATTCAGTATCTTGCTCCGTTAATCAAAAGGTGTGTCACTCTGAGGGAGGAAAATAGGAAATTTAACCTAATTGGCCATGCTTGATGGAAATTCTACAATAACCTAGGCTTCTAGAAGATCTTATCTAACAGGAGTAATTACCCAAAAGTTCCCATGACCCTCGTAGATATATGCTGACTTCCTTCAGTTGCTTCCCTTGCCAATCCAAAATCAGATACCTTAGGCGTGAAATCTTCTTCTAGTAGAACATTACTAGCCTTAAAATCTCGATGGATTACACGAGGATTGGAGTCTTCGTGAAGATAAGCCAATCCTCTTGCAGCTCCAAGGGCAATCTTCAAACGTGAATCCCAGTCAAGAGGTCCCTTTTTCCTATCAACACCTGAAAAATCAATAACGAGGTAGTCCAAGGAAATTCCAGCTTTATCATATGCTTGTGGGAATAAACAGATATCAACTAGGCGCCCAGTGGATATCATCAAGTTTGTACTGACATCATCATTCAAATAATGCACAATACATTGAATAATCAAGAAACTGGTATTCCTATCATGAAAATAAAAAGATCCAGTTAAAGATATCAGGAATCATACCATGCAAATGAGATTCAACACTCCCATTGCGAACAAGTTCATAGACCAAGCAACGGATGTGTCCTTCAATGCATACACCAATCAGTTTGACAAGATTACGATGGTGCAGCCGACTTAGCATCCCAACTTCAGCAATAAATTCACGGTCTCCATTCTGGTTGTCCCTAGTAAGCAGTTTCACTGCAACTTCAGTTCCATCTTCCATAATGCCCCGATAAACACGACCAAATCCTCCTTCACCCAGAATCCTGCTTGAACTGAACTTCTCTGTAGCCCTCTCAAGCTCAATAAATGGAAATGTTCTTACAGAGAGCATGCATGCTGCCATGGTGGATGTAAGGGAAAGAGACGATGAGCTCACTATACTGCTTGACAAAAATGTTCCCATACCTGCAACAAGATTTGGTGATTTGATCATTGATTAACTGCTTAAACTTAATCAAACAAGGGAACCTATCAATAATCTTATATCTCTGGACGTCATACAATATAGTCCAAGAACAAAAATCTATATCAGAATGGGTATACCTGATCTTTTGTTCATCGAGGATGCAAATGTGGGACCAACAGCACTTGAAGGTCTTCCAAACTTTTTCCATCTTATTAAAATAAAGATTGCTCCAATGAGAACCAATAATAATACAAATGCTGATAAAGAAATGATGGCAATGATCTTAGGATTTATCTTCTGGTTCTTGTTCGTAAAGTTTGCAGTGATGGGGAGACCTCCCACACTTTCACTCGGCCCACTTCCCATGTAACTTGGATATGGTGGTGAAGAAGGAATTCCTGATATTGACATTCAGACCATAAATATGCATAATGGTATAAAGCCGAAGTTGTAAAGGTAAAAGGAGAAGTGACGCCATTACCAGGATAACTGATGTACATAATTTCATAATTGCCAAACAGGGTTGTATTTAGAGGGACTTTCTTATGCCAAAGTCTTTCATATGTTAGCATTGCAGTTGTATTATCGAACTTCTCCCCTAGAGGAACCAAATTGATATCAACTACTGTTTTCCCCTGATTTTGGCTATCAGCACTTGCACCCATTATTTTCACTTGACTTTGCTCCAAGTATGTGCCTGATGCAATCTCAATCTCTAGCTGATTCAACACAGGAAAAACAGCAATGGGGACCACATCTAAAAGAAGTCTGACTTTCATAGGATAAACACAGCCACAAGGAGAACCAAAGGGAGCAGCAGTAAGTGGTTCAACACAGATTTGATCACAACCTGCCATGGATCCTCTAGTCAACATCATTAGCTCAAGAGTATCCCACAGACAAGAAAATGGAAAGAAATTAAATATTTCATGATAACTCTCAAATCTTACCTTGTTCTTCTGAAGGGGATGGAGCACCCATAAAAGGTTGCACATGCCGATGATGATGACGATGATGATGATGATGATGAACACGGTGTCGATATGAAGGGGGGGCAGTAATAGGACCATATGCAGGACCTATTACAGATAACGAAACCACCAAATCATTGGAGCAATAGATGAGTGACAAGGTGCTGAGATTTAAATAATGAGAGGTACCTTGATGAACTTGAGGTGCAGGTGCAGTTGAAGGTCCTAGAAAAGGCTTAACAATGTGCAGTTGAGATGGCTGCAATTGGCGAAATGATACAATGCCTGAAACTGACCGTCCTGTGAACAGTACAGCAAGTGCATATGTTAAAAATTGATTGCTAGATGCACAATCATCAAATAAAGTGGAAAATCTAACAAGCTAAAAGTTTTCATTTTCCCTAGTGATTTGCTTAATAATCATTTTGTGAATACAGGTTACATACTAAATGCGCAAGTGGTATGATATGATAAGATTTTGGGTTGAAACTAGTAGGCAAAATTTAAAAAAAAAACTAGATCTCTGAAGATCACTATCTGTCAATTTATTGTGGCATTATTTTCCAAAACTTTGTCATATCTTACATAGATATTATGTCAATTTGTCCAGGTCATGTCCCAACTAGTCAACAATTAGCCTCATCATTGTAAGGATCAGATTGAGCAACTTCTTATGGATAACCATATCTTAAGAATTGAGTGGAGGCTCATATGCCAAGTAATACATGAATCAGAAATCTCAACGAGACAGTAAGGAATGATTTATAGGAAGTTCACTCGTAGGAAAACTTGCACAAGAAGATAGAAATCAAGCTCACCAAAAGTAGTTCCATAGGCAAGGATATAAAATTTGGGCACTTTGGCATGCCATCATATTTTGTGAATTGTTGACACATAAAAAGTGAAGAGTTGTACATAATTTTTTTTAGTTTACAAGAGTAAAATGGTTTATTATAGTTTAGTTGGTTGAATATCATAAAATGCAACTGACCTCTTATATGTTGAAGATGCAAATAATTACAAATTACTTCAATCTAGATAACAAAATTTCAAGAATCCAGATCACCTCTGTAAGGAAAGTTTGCATATCAAAGTCCATTTTAAAGTAAAGGCATTAGGAAAAAAATGAAGAAGTCTTGCAACAAATTACCATGATCCACGACAGTCTGTCTCATATATAATGCCTGATTTGGTTTCAGGCGAGGAAATTCCAAGTGAAGTAATGGATGACCTGAAAAATGAGGGCAGGAATGCAAATATGTTAGTTGTGAAATATAGTTTATAATGGTCTTGTAATGAAGACCGTAAGAGTGTGCACTGGAAATTAGTTGCTATCTACTCTCACATTGCAATGATATGTATGGACAGAACCACACATATAACAGGAAAAGGGGCTAAAGAAGAAAGGAAATTATGGAAAAGCGTGGTAGAGAATATATTTTACTGCTTTGCTCAAATTAAAATGTTAAAAGAATCAAGAGTGGTTTTCCTAAAATACTGAAGAAATCATTATAAAGGCTGCATTCTTCTATATCACCAGCATTGCTCTTGACGCTCCCCAGAAGAAATGTTATTCTTTATCAATATAGTCAATGGTTCAATGCAAGTCAACCCGAACACAAAATTCTGTTTCCCAAAAGCTTATAAATGCTTTAAACACATTCTAAAAGAGACTCTATTCTTTATTTATAAGGTCACTGATTCAATGCACACCGAATAGAATACATATTTTATTTTTAGTAAGTATGAAACAAAGCATTCCGAAGATTGTGCAATTTATTTTTTCCCTCTCATATTTTGCAAATTCCAACTTTTGAAACAAAAGTTAGAGTTAAAACGAGGAAGAGAGAACAATCGTCAACTATTTTGACATGAAACATCTTACAACCCTGAACTGCAAAAGGCAAATATCTTATCTGGATCTCAAGAGGCAGAAATATGATAGCAAGCTCAATAAACTATCCCAAGCTTCAAATTCAACCGAATAAGGGAAAATGAAACAGCTAGCATCTATGCTACATATACTTCCTATTGAGTAGTGCTACTGTTCAGTTCCATAAATTGGCATTCAATGGGTAAATGCAGCTAATTAAAGAAAGTATAGATCGCATTCATACAGCTTGCCCCAAGACATTCTTTATGAATAATCTCTCAAATCCTCGGAACGAGTGTAAAGAACTTACCATAGCTTTATCTACGACAAAATGCAGGTTATAATCAATAACTACCCAAGATTTTGGTCACTTTCTATCGCAGCCAAAATTTTTGTCGATTGAACTTAAACTGCCACTTAATTAGCCATTTATACTCTCAATTATAGTTCCTTCTTCTTCTCTGGTCTTCCTAAAGCAAAGAATTTAATGAAGAATTAGAAAGAAAGCACCGGAGGAAGCATTGACATTACCTAGACTATTAAAAGCGAAGCAAAGCAGCAGCAACAGCAGAAGTGTCGAGAAGGAACTCATAATCATTATCTGTTAATCCCAATTAGAATACACAAAGAACATTGCCAAGAAACCAAACACCTAGAAAATCAACAGCTTCACCGCCAGGTTCCAAAGCCACCGGCGGCGCCGGAAACCGTTGCACGCAGCACTCACATTGAGCCACAATAAAGCAGAAGAGGGCGAAACTGGCGGAAAGAGCACGGAACCAAAGCTAAAACCCTAGCAGAGAGAGGGAACGGAGACAATGCGAGCGCGGTGGATCAGCAGATCCATGAAATGCGGCGAGGATCTACACAGACATTCACGATAGGTACACAAGGAAACTTATAGAGAAAGAGGGAGAGAGAGAGTGGAGTTTCAACTTACAAAGGAGAGTAAGAGATTAGGTTACCAGAGAAAGTGCCCGAGAGTTGTTGAAACTTGAGACAAGACAACGTAGAGAGAGAGCGAGAGAGAGTTGGGGAAGTGCTTTTATTACTTGGTGGTGGAGTAATAGTAGAGAGGAACAGTCCTAGCAAAGTTGTTTTTTTTTTGGCTTTTGGGAAATGATGACGCTGTCCTTTTTGCTTCATTTCATTTGTTACCTCGAGCGTGGCATGGACGCCAACACTTGGAACGATGTCGCTTTTCACTCCTATTGTTACTAAACGCACACGCCCGCTTCAGCCTTATTTTCCTAGTCTTCCTAAATTTGACCCCACCGACTCGCTAAGTCTGACTTTTTCTGGTTTTCAACATCGGATATGTACAATAATTTGGATACGTTAAAAGCAGCACAAAAATATTTTATGTTAGCACAAGATAGGACATATAGAAGGAATGATTTCAACCATATCTATTATATACGTGATAAAGTAACAGAGATATTAATAGAGGCCCAAGTCATCAAGAGGAGATAGTAGAAATACTTCTATGGCTTGTACAACGAAGATATAATGATAAATATAGAGTTGGGTGAATCCTCTGTACCGCAGCATATTCTTAACGGACACTCATGAGAAAGGGTTACAAGAGGAGAAATTATAAAGATTTTAAGAGGGATGGAGAGCAAAAAGGTCGTATGGCCAGATAAGATCCCTATAGAGGTATGGAAGTGAATAGAAGTTGTCGGTATTGAGCGGTTAATTCATCTCTTTAATGTGATCCTCGAGTCAACCAAAATGCTGGATGAATGGAGATTGAGTAGGTTGATCCATTTATACAAGGCTAAAGGGAATATCTAACAATGTCACAACTATAGAGGCATCAAATTATTAAGTCACACTATGAAGCTGTATGAGAAGGTAATTGAAAAGCGAATCTGGAGAGCTATTTCTATATCGACCAACCAATTTGAATTTATGCTAGGTAAGTTCACGACAGAAGCAATAAATCTACTCCGTAAATTAATGAAATGCTACAAGGAACGAAAACGGGATTTGCTTATAGTTTTTATTGATTTAGAGAAGGCATATAACAGGGTTTCTAAAGGACTCTTATGAAGGTGTTTGGAAGCAAAGGTCATTCATATAACCTATATTAGCTTAATTAAAGATATGTATGAAAGAATTAACTAACATGAGGACGATAGGAGGCGACACCAAAATTATTTTCTATTAGTGTTGGGCTACACCAAAGCTCTACTTTAAGCCCCTTTTTTGTTCGCATTAGTATTAGACGAACTTACCAAACATATTCAAAGAGAGATACCTTGGTGTATGTTATTTGCTGATAATATTGTCCTAGTGGATGAGATCAAAAAGAGATTCAATTTCAAGTTAGAGCATTGGAGGGATACGTTAGAATCGAAAGGTTTTAAAATAAGCAAGACTAAGACGGAGTATTTAGAATGCAACTTTTCGGGAAGTCAGATGGTATATGAGGCAGTGGTAGCAATTGATACTGACGTCATATCACAGAAGTCGAGTTTTAAATATCTCAAGTCCATTATTTAGAGAGATGGTAATATTAATGCCAATATAATACATCATGTTAGATCTAGATAGGTCAAATGACGAAGCGCATCAAGGGTTTTTGTGATAAAAAGATTCCTTTAAAACTCAAAGGGAAGTTTTATAAAATGGTGATTCAACCAACCATGTTATATAAGGTAGAGTGTTAGTTTGTCAAATGTAGATATACAAGATAGTTGTTGTTAGCAGAAATGCGTATGCTTCAATGGATGTGTGACATTACCAAAAGAGATAAGGTCCAGTACGAAGCTGTGAGAAAATAACCTTTAGTGAACACAAAAGGAGAAAAAGGAGGCCTTATAAGAACTGAAGGGAAATGATCAAGAAAGTTATGTCAGAGTCATGTCAGAGTTGACTCTTACTGAGGTAGTGGCTAGAAATAAAAAAGTATGATGTGATCGGATAAGGGTAAAGGACACCTTTTAAAGTTCACCAAAACAATATAGTTAGTTATTAGGAAATGTTTACTCTAACCCTTGCGTTACGCAGCTATCGCATAGGAAGTCCATCCCAACGTCCTTTTGACCTTTTCTAGGTGTAAGTTTTGGACAAGGCTTACGGGCTTATAACTTGGCTTCTCAGGACAGGTGTATGGGGAAAGATCTCGCGATGCCATCTAAAACCGTAGGATTGTCATACCTTCAGGGTCTTTAAGCAAGGACTCCTAGCTTAATTCAAGACAAAAAGAGCCAGACTATGCAGCTTATCAAGTGCTAGCGGATATAGACTCTATCAGGTCTATCATTTTGTATTTAATTTTTATTTTTATTTTTATTTATTTATGTATTTATTGTATTTCTATTTACATAATAATTTAACTTGCTAGGTTTACCTATTTACTCTTGTAACCTACATCACTCTTTTATTGTCGTATCTGCATATGAGTCTACTAGAAACAGCCTCTCTATTATGTAGAGATAAGGCTGTATACTATCAGACTTTCCTAGACCCCGATTTATTGCAGGACTTTGGATTGGGTGTGATAATGATGATGATGATGATGACGTACATTGGATATTATCGGTACAAAATAAATAAAAATTTGTTAAAGAAAATAGAGTAATCTTCGATGGGTTGGACTTGGAGCAACAGTCGTAGAATGCTCTGACTTAGATTTGATACTTAAATAATTTCAATTATCATATAATTATATCAACAATTTCGATAGGATTGGACTTTTCATGTCTCTGTTTTAAATCACTTGATATTATGTTATTCCGTGAAAAAAACATAGCAAATTTGAACAATATGTTAAATTCTTATGCGACAATCAAGTTTTTGGTCTGCTAAAATTTAAATTATTGTAAAAATCTTCACCTGAGTCTCACATGCCTCTTTGATGCTCCCATTTGGTAACAAATAAAGAAGAAGATAGTGAGAAAATATCCTAATTTTTTTTCTTATTTTGTTATTAAGAATGAATAAGATAAGGAATCACAAATCTAGAATAAATTTTAAATAATATTGAATTTTTATTTTTAGGAAAGGTGTGAGTATAACTTGGAAACAAATATTAGGAATAATGAAAAAAGTTTCCTCTTGTATTTGTTCAACATAACTTCAATTTCCTCTTGTATTTGTTCAACATAACTTCTCTATTTTCTCTCTTCTTCTTTGTGTTTCTTCTCAACTAAACCTTTCTATTCTATCTTCCTCTCAACCTATCTCTCTAGGTTAGTTTTTATGGTTCTAAACTTCTTTTAATCTTTTTGTTTTTTGTGTGTGATAGAATTGTGTTTGATGTACTATTGTTTACTTAGATTATTGTATTAGTTATTGCGTGATGATTCAAATTATTTTTTAGCATGAATTACACAAACCTAATTTCAGGTTCTAGCTCAATTTGATTTTAAAGATTTTAATTGAATCGCACAGATTACTTGCATTGAAAGTTTTTATACAGAAATATATTGATACTGTTGGACCGAATTTTTTTTGAAAATTTGAAATTATAAAATGAAATTAAATGAGGAAATATGGTATGATTCTTTGTAATGAATGAAAAG
>JANKYF010000004.1:37642170-37658094 GCA_029829435.1 Erythroxylum hondense | reverse complement strand
CTAGAATGATTGAGGGTATATTAGGTAGTATGTATTTATTAGTTTACGTTCCATCGTAAACCCTCCGAATCGAAGGTTTTTTATTTTTACTATTTAGGATGAAATGGAATATAATATGAAACCCTTCGCTTCCATCCTATTCTATTTTATTCCATTATGAAACCCTCAAACAAATGATGGAAGTGTGTTACGTTTCATCCCCTTCCATCCCTAACCCTTCAACCAAATAAGGCCTTAGGGAAACTGAAAATTTCATATATGGTGTCATAATCAAGCCTATAGGGTTCTCCCCACAACCTAAACCACAATTCCCTAGGTTTGTTAGATTCGTACTGAAGGGATGTAAAGAATTATAGGGTAAGTTCTTCATAAACTGGGAATTGAAACTGAATGAACTAACCTTATTGAATTTTCTCTTCTAAACTTTTGACCTTGTCTCGCAATTCTAATCTATGTAAAGTTTCAAAATGAAAATACTTTAGAATCATAATTTATTTGTTACGAAGAGAATGAAGATAGGTACCTTGCTCATATAAGAAGATCGGGAAAGGTCCTTCATACTCAGCTGCCCTATTCCTTTTCCCTCGTTTCGAGACTTAGGTTCGCCTCGCTGATTGGTCGCGCTTTACTATTTGCTTGATGCGTAGCATACTGACTTGCCAATCGGTAAAAATTGGAAGAAATTTGGAAGTTTAAAATTAGGGTATAGAGAAGTGAGGATGTTTGGAGGGTTAAAGCTTAAAGAGATAAAGTAAAAAATGAAAGTGAGTGAAAAAGTGAAGTTAAAAATGAATATATAAGTGATTTGAGGATAAATGGTAAAATTTTAAGTGAAATGCGTGTGTTTGTCATTTTTACCATGCTGCAGGCCACGATCGTGAACCAATTTTAAATTTTCTTCTTCTTTTGTCATTCTACACTTTTCAAAATCCCTTATTAACTCCTAATGGCTCTTTACTTCTCTTTGTGTATTTCATCGATCATCAAATTCATAGCGAAGTTCTAGACCTTCCCTATTTTATTTGGACATGAAATAATCTTAACTACAGAATTCAACTTTCTAAACAAAATAATCAAGAGAAATAAAATTCCATAGGATGCCTCCCATGCAGCACTTCTTTTAACGTCAATAGCTCAATTCTCTTCTTTGCTTATAGTGGTTCAAATGAATAGTGCAATGGTAGTGTAGTCACTGATGTCACAATTTGCATGTGAGCCACCATGCTCTAGATTCCACCTTCCTTGTTGTTCTCCTTTTTTTTCGTTCTTCTACGCTTTTGTTTCTTTTTGAATGCATTCCTAGGATCCTTAATATCTTCCTATTGTCCTTGAAGTTCAGTTTCTTTGATATTTGTTGAAGGTAAAGGAGAATTGTTGTCTTTCTTTGACATTTTGAAGGTTATTTGCTGCCTTCCTACCCTTAGAATAGGGTATGGAATTTTAGGTTGAGGTTCCTTAATTGACTCAATTACAAGCTTACTTGGAAGGATTTCTATAATTGCTTGTCCTTTTCCTTCATTTTTGTCTTCCTTTGCATGTTCAAGTTCCTTTTACTGGGTCTGAGTAATGGCCATGATCCTTTTCTTTAGGTTCGACTCGGTATTGTTTGGAAGGGTTCTCGCATTTTGAGTAGATATTGCCTTCGCTAGTTGACCTACTTGGACTTCCAAATTGTGCATTGAAGAGGCGTGGTTCTTGGTGACTTGCTCGAATTTGCTTTCGAGCCTCCTATGTGCGTCCTCCATGCATCTAATTTTATCTAAAATCTTATCCAACTTAGATTCCATTGAGCTTGGTTTATCTTGTTGGAAGCTGGATTGTCTTTGAGATCTGAACTGTCCTCCCGCATTGTTTGTCCAAGAGAAATTTGGGTGATTCTTCCACCCAAGGTTATAGTTGTTAGAGTAAGGATTGTTGCCCCCTCCTCGTCCATACTAGGCTCCTATGTAATTCACTTGCTCTAGATCGCCTTCCTTCATTAAGAAACATTCCATTGTGTTATGGTCCAATTGTCCACAGAGTTCACACTTAAGTTGTACAGCTTTCATTGAAGTTAAAGACAAAACCTTTATATTGTTGAGTTGTCGAGTCAAGTTATCAATCCTTGCTTGCATTTCTGTCATTCGATCAACAACCATATTTCATAGTAGTTTGTCTACTTCGCTTATTTGTCTATAAATAGTTGTTACTTTCCATCTCCTCTATTAATTCTTCTGCTTCATCAACTGTCTTCCTCATTAGTGATCCTTCTAAAGCTGCATCGATCATGCCTCTTATATGCGGGATAACTCCATTATAGAACTTTTTCATCAAAAATTCTTTAGGTAAATTATGATGTGGGCATTTTTGTTGCAAATTCTTATATCGTTCCCATGCTTCGTAAATTGATTCCCTATCACCTTATTGGAAGTTGGTGATTTCCTTGATGATCTTAGTGGTCCTAGTTAGGGGAAAATATTTATCTAAAAAGACACAGACTAAGTGATCCCAAATGGTAACATTGGCTAGGTTAAGGGAGTGATACCAAGCCTTTGATCTATCTCTAAGGTTAAAGGGAAAGAGCCTAATTCTAGCTACATCTTCCAACATCTGATGGTATCTAAAGGTATCACAGAATTCTAAGAAGTTCACTATGTGCGCGTTGGGTCTTCATTTGCTAGTCCATAAAATTGCACGTTCTATTAAAGCATGTTTCAAAGCATTGGTTTAATTTCAAATGATACGGCTTATACAGATGGTCTAGCTACTCCTTGGTAAGCTATATTGTACCCTGGTCTCATAAAGTCCATAAGGGTCCTCTGTTGTCATCCTTGGTTCGCTCCATAGTCCAAATCCTGCTAAAATTCCTTAACCCTTGTTGTCTTCATGATATCTTCTTCTTCGTTATGCCGAGCTTTAGTAATGGTTTGTTATAGTCGAGTGATGTCTAAATCTAATTTTCAGCTGTATGACTAGAACTTCTCATGACTCTTATGTTTATGCAAGACCATGATTTTAGAAATAGAAAAGAAAGAACAAAATTAAAAATTAAACTGAATGCCTTAAACTATAAAACTAAATTAATTGCCTCCCCAGCAATGACGTCAAAAACTTGATCGCAATTTTCGATATGTATAAGTTTTAATATTTTAACCTTAATATTCCACAAGCATACGAGTCATTCACATAGTACCTAAGGTGTCAATCCCATGAGGACAATTAATCAAATCCTAAAGTCTAAGGTCGGAAACTATTAAACAGAAATTAAGCAAACAATGAATTTAAACACAAGAACTAAATAAATCAAATAAACCAAAATTAAGTAACAAAACACTAATTGACAAATAACACTTAACGAAAAACAATCAATGAACAATGATTAACAATTTCAGATTAAACGTGGATAACCATTAATGAAATTGATTGATTTATTGAACAATGATAACACACCCTCGAATTCAACTTAGTGAATTAACAAAAAGAGAGAAAGGGAAATTATCTATCCTTAATGCTAACATAACCGATTAAGATTTATTGAATTAATGGTTATAGACGATCCTAAGGTCAATTATTCTCTCTCAAGTTATAATTGAACCTTAAAACATAAACCTTAATTAGATTGTGAGAAGTTGTAATCTCTCAATTGACAACCTATCCAAAACCTAATCAGTTCTTAAGTTCTCTAATAATCAATTGGAAACTTTAATTCCAAATCTATTAAATTACCTAACTCTCGTTAGCCCAATTTATTCATTTTTTCTCGATTCACCCTTTCATTTTATTTTCGAGATATGAAGTGCATAATTAAATCCATAGTTAATTTAATAAACACATAAAACAATCAGATTTCATTAAATCAAAAATAACATTCCAAAGGTGAGTATAGAACATCAATCAACAATTTGATTCTATTGTCAAACTATATATCCCAATTCTACAGTAAAATAAAACTAAAATACATAGGAATATAACTCGAATGGATGATGGGAGGCCGCAACTTCGGAAAGCTTATTATTCGGGAAAGCACGTCGAGTCTGCATCATCTTCCTCTTCTCTCTTCCTTCTTTTCTTTCTCTGTCTCTCAAAGTTCTCTCATTTAGGGTTTTGTTTTGGTGGTTGATCAAAAGCTCCTCCTCCTTCTTTGACTTGTTCTTTATATACCTTTTGTGTTCTGGGTAACCTTAGGGGGTTTTCAAGGTTAAAAAGGTCCAAAACTCCCTCGAAACTCGACTTTTCTGGTGTCTACACGTCTATCCGACACAGGCCGCAATCATGGGCCATGTCTTAGGCTTCTGTCACGATCATGACAATTGGGCTGTCTCTTCCATTCTTCAATGTTGGCCTGAAACACTAACAATCACATCAAGATACGTTAAACACAATTAAGCTCAAATGCTTGTACTAACCTATAAAAATAGTTAAACACAAATTATTCACAAACTATCACAGTTCTATCGAAAACACATACTAAACAATCAAATAAATAGATAAACACATATCAAACTATACCTTAAAACATGATGCATTTCATACTTATCATTAACCTATGATTAATAGCTACTAAGAGAGGTTTAAGAACAACACATCCATGAAATATGCTTAATTAGAGTGTAGGACAAGATTGAGCCAAAGAACCGGGCCCCTATTGAATTCCCCACTTTTATCATTTTTCACATGTTTTCTTTAATTTGTTTTTATTAGTCTAGTTTCATTTTATTTTCTTATTCCTAAAATCCAAAACCCCCTAAACCTAAATACTTATTAATTTCATTTCATAAACTTTGCATACACTCTTTGTGGGATCGACCTAGACTCACCATTGCTATAGTAGTAGTCTAGTTATTTTATTTTGACTAGTGTTACGACACGTTGTTAATTGCTAATCAACGTAATAACTAGTTTTATTTTATAATGACTATATAAGGTTATTTGAAGTATAAATAGACCACATATGATGAGTATATTAAAGACTTTTTAAAAGCCCTAAAAAGGCTAAAGAGTTCATATATTCATTACATAATACACATTAAGCCTATGTTAATTGGAGTGAGCAAAAGGAGCTTTAAAGTTGCATAATTATTAGAATTGGAAAAATAATTTAGGATACATTTTGAGAGGATTACTCATCACCTTAAGCAAGATTTGTAAAGGATTACTCTTCACTTGTGGTAAAGTTAGATGATTTTTTATGGTTCATCTTCACCCACCATAAAGATGTTGTATAGAGGTTTGCTCTCCATCTATAGAAGGAAGAATATAGTAAATTCTTAAGTGGAGCTTTAGTGGACATAGGACAAGGATTGTTTCATCAAAGCACTATAAATTGATTTCCCCCCTTTTTGTTACTCTCTTTTATTCATTTTAGTCATTACTTTATGATTATCATTTATGACTTTACCATAATTGTTCAACAGTTTAGAAATAGGGAAATTTTAAACACACATAATTCACTCTCGCCTCTCATATGTCGTTTAGAAACCTATAATTAGTATTAGAGTGGATCTCTTTCATTATACATATATTTCTAACATAACTAAAGTTCACTACAACCAATTTGATTCACTTTTTAGTTAAGAGGGTAAAGATATTAATATTACTATATTTTTCAATAGAAAATAACTTGTTTTAGAGAAATATAATAAAAAACTTTCTTATAGCAAAGATTTATATTCATAGGACATTATAAAGGGGAGCAAGTATAATAGGAATGAAAATAGACTCATTTTATTAAACAATAAGGTAATATACACTTGGTTTCCGGTATTAGTGATAAATATGATTTTCTAAAATTTCAATATGTTGAAATGCTTATGATATTTAGCATATACTTGATCTTACGTATGTTACTGATTTTAATAATGATATTGGTATTAGTGATATTAATATTACCGACGATGAGCTTAATAGGAATCTAGATTAAAAAAGAATAATGTACAAATGATAAGTGCATATTTGTGTATTTATAAGGGATAAATTAGCTTGTATTTTATCATTTTTATATCATGCTTTATGTGAATTATATGATATTTCTCATGTTTCATTTATTGACTTATAGGTGATTATTGTCGGTAAAATTTTGGATTTAAGTGTAACATTCTCCATAATTTCCTAATCAAGGAGAAATCAAAGTCAATTGGAAATTAAGATTATGGACAATCATTTTGTAGAAGGGATCTGAGATCAATTCAAGCTTAACGATGTAAACATTTAAAGAATTAGTTTCCAAAGAACTTGTGAAGAACTAGTGTCAATATGGCATATGTGTTTGGTTTTGGAATCGTAAGGGTGATATATCCTAATTTGATTATATTTATTCCTCATATTTGATTATTTTTTTCTCAAAGTGCATTTTAAAGTTATAACTGCCTTCATAGATTAAAAGAAGAATATAAAACGGAGATTTGAAGTAATTAAGGGATGCACGACTATGTCTATGGTCGTGTAAGCCTCTTAGCCTATATAAAATAGTGAGTTCTAGAGATTTTGAGTTATACACGGTCCAATATATGAAAGTGTATTAGACTGTGTATTTCCCAAAAACCCTAAAAATTACTTAGGCTTCTCTTGTCTTTATTAAAGACATTGTTTCCCTCCCTCTCCAACAAAATGAAAATATATAAAACCTCTTGAGTGCTCTAGGTTTCAGTTCTTTTAACCATCTCCCCTTCACTTCTCTTAAGGAGAATAATATGTATGAGGCCTCTATAATTATAAAACAATCTTGGTGTTAAGTGCTAGGGGAGGTCTCTCTAATGTATAAACTTCACTATTGCCCTCCTCCTTCTTTAGTTGATAGCTCAAGAGTAACATCCTTGTTAGTCGTTCTTAAGGAAGGAGCCTCTAACCTCTAAATGGGCTTTATTGTTAGTTGGCTTCTTTATAGACAAGTGTCTCGATTACCATTAATAATCTTTTGGGAAAGATTCATATGGGAAGTTATGATTATATAAGGGCCTTATAAATAATGAAAACTTATTCCACTTCAGGTTTTAATCATAACTATTTGTTGATAGTACTTTTAACAATAAGAAAGTCCTTCTTTAAAAATGGAATCCTAGAATCTACCTTGATAGTCTAAAATAAAAACAAGTCCCTATATGGATCAAATTCTACAAAGTTACCCTAGAATATTAGTCCACTAAAGGTCTTAGTCGCTTTACAGGCTTTATTGGAAGTCTAATATGTATGGATGAAGCTATAGTTGGAGTAAAATGCATAAAGAAACTAATTTTAGGATGGAAGGACAATTTTTCTCTTGGAATAATAAAAAATGAAAGATAGTTTATAAGGAAAAAAGCCCTTGGCTATTAACAGGGGACTTCAATGGCTAACCAAATTCTTAGTAAGAAAAGCTTATTTCACTATCCCTCTTTTCTTTGATTACACCTTAATTGAAATTCATAACTTATCTTTTGAGTGCTAGAGGAGAAGCCTTTTTAGATTTAACAAGTTTCTAAATCAAGTTAAAGGATTTAAGGAGGCTATCACTAAAGGGCTACAATTGAATGTACATGACCTTAAATTCTTCATTTGCATAAGGAAACTCCACAGTGGTTAAGGAAGAAATCAAACTTCTTAATCACAAAAGCTTCAACAACACTCACAAGGTTGTAATTGATGACAAAGACAAACTATTACAAACTAAAAACAACCTCTACCAAAATCTTGATGATGTAACTAAGCAAATAAAGGAAAGAAATGCCTTGATTAATTACTAAATGTGAGTGTTAGATACATAAGTTTCTTCCATAAATTTGTTCTCTTAAGAAGAAATACCAATAAAAATGTATCTCTATCAAAAGAGAATAGACAATTAACACCCTTTCAAGTTGAGTTAAAGGAAGAAACTCATGAGTACTTCATTATTACACTTGGTTCTTCCTCTAAATCTTATTCTTTTATGTAGTTACTACAACATTTCTTAACTGAGTAGATCATAGAGGATGAAATTCACAACTTGAATAAACCTTTTTATTGTTAAAGATGTGCAAAAAGCAATCTTTAATCTTAAGTCTTATAAAGCCCCTAGTCTAGATGGTCTTAATGCATGTTTTTCTAATTAGATATGGAATTACACCAAGAACATTGTCAGTGATGCTATCTAGGAGTTTTTTTAGCTAAAGCAAAATGTTAAAGGAACTTGATATAACCTTTATAAGTATGACTACCAAGATCCCCAATTCAAGTTCCTTATTTGATTATAAGCATATATCAAAGCTCCTAACCTCAAGACTTAAGATGGCTCTTAAGTCTTGAAGTAAATCACTTGTTAATATAGAAATTACGTATAATATGTAGAATACACATGAATTGTGTAAAATCATCAAACATATTAATCTTTAGAAGTTTCTTGAATTTCTTTACTAATTCAGATGATTATAAAACAATTCACTTAAATCAATGAGTAATGAAATCGCAAAAATTATTATCTACTCTTCTAATAACAAGAAAATTAAAAAATAAGGGTTAGAGAATAGACGTCGCGATTTTATACTGGTTCGCCCTTAACCTTAGGCTGCATCCAATTCTCAGGGTTTTTCGGAGATTTCACTATACTCTTCAACGTTACAAGTATCCTTTGTATACTTGTAGAGCCTCTTCAGGCTCTCTCACGAAGTATTCTTTATCTGCTTCCTTAGCCTCTCCAGGCTCTAGCCTTTCTTTCGCTTAGAAAGATATTGTTTGAGTTTTACGTTATAGATGTATTTGCTCTCTTTCTTTCGCACTTGAGTACAGAGTTTTTCTAAGTATTGTACAATCGATTTTCTCTCTTGTATTGTTTTTGTTGTAAACGTTGTTTAGTTTACAACTATAACTAATATTTGTAACCTAAGTCTTCAACTGTGTTCTTGAGAAAACAGCTTCTTGAATCTTCTAAAAACTATTATTAGTTGAGTCCTGTAACTAACTCCAACTAACTAACTGACTGACGTTTTAGAATAGTTTTCATTTCCATCATCTGGTACTATGCTTCATCTGGTGTTGCTTCGTCTGGTGTTGTGCTTTGTCTTATAAGTAACTATCGTCTTGAGTTGACCTTGTATCTTTTTGTGTTGACCTTCTGTAGCTTCTTATGATGACCTTCTATATCTTCTTATATTAACCTTGTATCTTCTTACGTTGACCTTTTGTATCTTCTTATATTGACCTTCTGTATCTTCTTATGTTGACTGTCTTTAGTGGACCGTCTTGAGTCTTAGGTATCGTCTTGGTTTGACTATGTATCGTCTTGATTTGAATATTTGTGTCACTTACATTTTTCTGCGCACTTAACAAACTAATCAAAATAGTTCACATACTTCTATGATTATTATTATTTGATTTTCATCAAAATTAAAGAAGTGAAGTCTTCTTGACTAAACAATCTCCCTCTTTTTGATGATAACAAATAATCATAATATTAGAAGATAAAATAATATTCAGATGAATAGACAAATAATGTAAATGTATAGCCAAATAAAGCTATACACAAGATATGAAAAAGATATACAATGCTTTCTAATATTCTCCACTTTTCTCCCTTTTCTCCCCCCATTTGTTATTAATCAAAAAGATAATTCTTCTTAAACGCTTCAGAATTTCAGAATACCTATGTTGAATATCATTGCGGATCGTCTTGAGGTCTTACTCAATAGAAACACATAGAAGTGCTAGTTCCTCATGAAGATCACCCACTAAATCACCCAATTCATTAACCTTATTATGACTTTCCTCAATATTTTTTGCTAAGGCATCTTGAACTTCCTTCTGCTTGTGACTAACTTCAGTCCAATTGATGAAATGCTTCAAGAACTCTGAATTAACAGTAGGATCTTGTTGTATTTCACTAAGTGGGTGAAGGTGTTCAACAATAGATGGTTTTCTAAGTGGAATGTCTAATTCTATGATTTTGATTGAGGGTAATTTGAAAGTTTATTTTCCTTCTGGGGGATCAAGATCATCAAGTCTGGGTAGTTTATAAATTGGTTGCTCAAGAAGGTGTAAAATATTTTTAACTGAAGGTATGAAACCTAAGGGTTTGAAATGCGTGATTAAATGCACAAAGGTTTCTAAGTTAAAATTGATAGCTTCAACTGTGATACTTCTGTACCTTCCTTGAAACTTTCATCTTTAGTAAAAACTCTAAATTGACTTCCTGATGCTCTTGATATGTGATGTGACACATAGGCACCTATAGGTTGAGCTGCATGACATGCATTATTTATGTTCTTCACAACCACTTGAATCTGTTCTTTTGTAAGATCATCTTCATGCCCTTCAGGAAACATCTTCTTCTTCCCTTTTTCTTCGTTTACTACGGGGGTTGGACATGTTGGTTGTACATCTCGTACAATCTTTATTCTTGTTCTGCTTGTAATCGGATATATTGTATAACGATCCTTTAAAATCTTCATTAGATATGGTTTTGACTTTTCATCTCGCAGAATACCATATAGTCTTCGTTCTTCATGACTAAGAAGATGTATTGTCTGATCGTTTACTAGTATTGGCTCGATTTATACCTTGACTATCTGTTTAAAAGGTTCTCTGATAATAATTGAACTTCTGTTTCGAACAGGTACTGATTTTTCTATAACCTTCATTTTCAAATCCTTTTTCTTGATTGGTTGAGAAGGATTGTAAAGTACTAGCTGGTGTTCAACTATCTGTGTCTTTTGTGGAACATTAGATGAAGAAACCTTTTTCTAACTAAACTTCATCTTCTTTTGTTCTTCTGTTGGTTTGGAAGAGAGTTGTTATTGAGGATACTTCCTCTCAAATACTAACTTCCTTTTTATCTTTGTCTCTCCAGATGATTTTGCTTATTGACTTTGTAGGATAGAGATAATTGATTTGGTAGGCTGCTGTCATTGCTCTTGCTTCTCAGAATCTCCACCAAGAATCACAACTTTTTGCTTCTTCTGTTCTTGTTGTCGTAGGGTCAATAATCTTGGTGACCTTCTTAACTGTTTGGGCTTTTCTGATTGGAGTATCTTAGCCTTCCTCTTCAAAGATACTGGTGTGTTGATTGTTGAACCTTGCTTTCCTCCCTTTGTAGAATCGTCTTAACTTGTATTGACACATCAGACGATTGTTCAACCTTTCCTGCTGTAGATATTCTTCCTGTTGATCAAGATTTTGTTTGCATTTTAGATGGAACTTGTTCACTCTTGCTTTGTCTTACTATAAGCTCCCCCTCAGACTTTGCTTTCGGTGTAAAACCTATATCTGCTTCAGCTTCAATCTTGATTCCCATTTTGTGAACAGTAGAGGCATTAATAACCTCTTCACATTCATCTTTACTCACATTTTTGGAAACCTTGCTCTGATACCAATTGAAGTAAATCACTTGTTAATATAGAAATCACGTATAATATGCAGAATACACAAGAAGGAGGGGTTGAATTGTGTCAAATCTTCAGAGATATTAATCTTTAGAAATTTCTTGAATTTCTTTACAAATTTAGATGATTATAAAACACTTAAATCGATGAGTAATGCAATCGCAAAATTATTATCTACCCTTTTAACAACAAGAAAATTAAAAAGATATGGGTTAGAAAATAGACACCGCGATTTTATACTGGTTCCCCTTAACCTTGGGCTACGTCCAGTCCTCAGAGTTTTTCTGAGATTTCACTATACTCTTCAACGTTACAAGTATCCTTTCTATATTTGTAGAGCCTCTTCAGGTCTCTCTCACAAAGTATTCTTTATCTGCTTCCTTAATCTCTCTAGGCTTTAGCCTTTCTTTCACTTGGAAATATATTGTTTGA
This sequence comes from Erythroxylum hondense, assembly GCA_029829435.1. NCBI lineage: Eukaryota > Viridiplantae > Streptophyta > Magnoliopsida > Malpighiales > Erythroxylaceae > Erythroxylum > Erythroxylum hondense. Next base: position 37,646,359 of record JANKYF010000004.1, on the reverse strand, counting down.
GCTTCACATTACAGGCGTATTCGTTCTCTTTCCTTCGCATTTGAGTATAGAGTTTCTCTAAGTATTGTACAATCAGATTTTCTCTCTTGTATTGTTTTTATTTTAAGTGTTGTTTAGTTTACGACTATAACTAATATTTGTAACCTAAGTCTTCAACTGTTTTCTTGAGAAAACTGCTTCTTAAATCTTCTAGAAACCATTATTAGTTGATTCATGTAACTAACTCTAACTAACTAACTGACTGACGTTTTAGAATAGTTTTCATTTCCATCATCTGGTACTATGCTTCGTTTGGTGTCACGCTTTGGTCTGGTGTTGCACTTTGTCTTATAAGTAAGTATCGTCTTGAGTTGACCTTGTATCTTCTTATGTTGGCCTTCTGTATCTTCTTATATTGACCGTGTATCTTCTTACTTTGACCTTTTGTATCTTCTTATATTGACATTCTGTATCTTCTTATGTTGACTGTCTTTAGTGGACTGTCTTGAGTTTTGGTTTGACTATATATCGTCTTGATTTGATGATTTACGTCACTTATATTTTTCTGTGCACTTAACAAACTCATCAAAACAGTTCACATATTTCTATGATTATTATTATTTGATTTTCATCAAAATTAAAGAAGTGAAGTCTTCTTAACTTAACAAGTCTCTCATCAATCAATCACAAGTTGCATTCATCAAAGGGAGACAAATTAGTGACATTATCTTGTTAGCACAAGAGGTTTTCAATACTTAATACATAATACATATTTTATGAGATGTTATATAATAAAGAATGATTTTCACAAAGCTTTTTAATAATGTCGATGGGGATTTCATCTTACATTCATTGAAAGCTTTTGGATTTCTCTTAAAATTTGTCAACTAGATTAAGGAATCATTAACTTGACTTTTTTTATGTCTTGGTGAATGGGACTACTAAGGTTTAAGTCAAGGTGATCCTCTTTCCCCTTATTTTTTGACTCTATAGGTTAAAGTCTTTATTATACTAATTAACCTTGTTATCAATAAGGAGAGGAATTTTAGATATCGTAACAAATGCAAAAGGCTTAAAAAAAATTTCTTGTCTTTTATTGATGAACTTTTTTTTCTTCTAGTTAGAGTTGATCCCACCTTTGTGAGTATTTTTTAATGATAGCTCTTCATATATTTAAAGATCTTTTAGGGTTATCAATCAATAATGAGAAAAGTTAGTTATTTATTTCAACATCTATAAATCATCTCTCCATCTAGCTTTCTTTCCTAGTAGGATTGAAAGTCATAAAACCTCCCTTTACCTACTTGGGAATAACTGTTAACACTAAAATACCAACTTGTAGGGACTTCTCCCCCTTTATTGAAAAAAGTTCAGAAAGGGATTAACATTTTTGTAATAGATTCCTTTCTTTTATATGTAGAGTGTAACTTATAAACTTAATCCTCAACTGTTTACATATTTATTAGTCAACCTGTTTAGTTTTTCCTAAGACTTTGATTGAAGCTTTGGAAAAGATGATGAAATGCTTCTTACAGTCTAAAGACACTTTTAAAGAGATCAATTACAAAAGTTAAATGGCAAGAGGTTTGCTTACCTAAAAAGAGGAGGATATGGGAATTGTTCCTATTAAAACTACTAATAAAGTTTTAATCATGAAGAGGATTTGGAGATTTTTGAATGATAAAGAAATATTTTGGGTTAAATAGATCCATGGACATTATCTAAAGGAGTATAATTTTTGGAGCGTTAAACCTAAGCAATGATTAAAAAATTGAATCAATTTGGTGGATTCAACTACAAAAATCTTGAAACGACCAAATTTTCAGTTTGATTTACCTTAATAACGCTTATTATTAAAAATCAACTGATATATTAATTAACTAGTTAATTTTTATAATCTAACTAGTTTTTCTAAACGAGAGTAAACAAGTTAGTTTTCATTTAACATTTTTCTTTTCCAATTTAACTTTAACTTCTGTAATAGGCAAGGATAGTCTCTTTCTTTAATTCTATTTAAAATTCTCCAACATCTTTAAGCCTTACACACTCTGTAAATTGGAGTTTGAATCTTATTTTTACACTACCAATACTTCTTTATCCAGTGACAAAAAAAATAACAACTTTTTAACCTATCCTCTTCACAGTTAGATTGGCTAAAGCTTATTGATTGGACTAGTCAAAAGAACAATATATGCAAGGGTTACTTCTTAATATATAGAGTTGCTTTTAGGAAAACAATTTATGCCATTTGGAAGGAGATAAAATAGATAGTTTTCCAATGAAAAGAGGTTCGCAACAACTACAATTTTCAAGGTTTGGTAAGCTCAATTAGGGAACAACTCATTACGCACAAGATCCACCTCATATACAACATAAGCTCATTTATAAAATGGGGAATCTAATATGCAATGGACTAGTATTAATTAAAGTTACACAAATTAAAAATGATCTTAATATAAATCTTACTTACACACATGTTAACTCAAACTTGGGTCTAACTAGTTGGTTTACAGAGTTGTTCAACGTATAATTATAGTTAAACTTTATTGGAGCATTCCTTTTAGGAATAAATAACTAGTTTTCTCCCCTTGGTGAAAAAGGTTATCATCTTAGCTCATAATATGGCTATTAAGCCATTTGTTTCTTAATCAAATTATACTCCTAAGCTTGTATATTTTTTACAAAAGAGATATTAGATTCAAAAGTTTTTAACCTTTTGGAAAATTTTAAAGGTAATTATTAAAAAAATTCCTAAATTTTACAATTCTAATATAAACTTTAAAAAGTGATAATAAAATGCATAAATTTTCAATTTTTTTACAAAAATAACCTAACATTAATCTTTCCATTAACGTTGCTGACTTGACATACCATGTCACCTACCATCTTGACCACATAAATTTAACATGAACTTCATTTTCCATGTCAACAAAATATATAATTTAAATAAAAATAAAATACGAAAATAACTCATTTTCTCTTCTGGCTCTTCTTGAAATTTCTATTGTCACTAGAAGATGGTAGAAGAATTGCAAAAATTGGCTACCGATTTGTTTAAGTAGTACCAGTGATATATAGTTCCTTGGTTCCTTAAAACACTAAAATGAAAGAACAAAAAACGTGACTACTAGAGGGAAAAAGAAAAGGAAGAGAAAACTTAATGATGCTATTTTATTTAAGTGAGTTGCATGGTAATTTGATTGATTGCTAAAGTTTGACCAGAACTATTAGGAATAAGCTCCATAAACATTAGCTTATCTAAAAAGTCTCCCCCTACCAACACTCATGGCTGCAAAATGCCTACTCTCCTCTACACGGGCGGATCTACAACGGAGGCAAGTGGAGGCACTTGTCCCTACTGCCTTCAACAAAATCTTTATAAAAAAATATTATTTTAAAATTTACCTTCATTAAAAAAAATAAAATTTTACTCCTATTAAAATTTTGCCTTCATTAAAAATAAAATTTTGCCTTCACTTAAAAAAATTTCTGAATCCGCCTTGCTCCTCTATAATATGATTCATGATCAAAATGTTTAGTATTAACGTCATTAACTGAAAAAGTTAAATAGAAGACATGACATATCCAATAGCTTCTGTTTTTTTTTTTGTGTGGATAAACCTGAGTTATTCAGTCATGGTAATAAAAACTTGGAGAACCAGGAAGGAAGAGAACTTAAAAAAGAAATATGTTTGATCAAATGCCATAAGATTTTAAGGTAATTCCAAATTCAGAAAGCATTCCAAATCTTTGAGTTTGTAAAAGAAAAAAAAACTTTGAAGAAATTGAGGACACTAACATCAATACTGTAAATAATCAAGCCAAGTTTCTTTCACAAGAAAGTTACTATAACTCAACAAAATCACAATAAAAGAAATTATCCTAAAAGGGAAACTTAAGCCAACTTGTACATGTAAATGTATAAACTTTGAAGAAATTGGGTTTTGACATATTAGACTCATTTTTCCCTCGTCAAATTGATGCTAAATTGATTACATCAATAACCATCTTCTGTAATACCATCTTTTAGTGATACTAAAGTGTGTGGGTAAGGGAAAAGAGAAAAATGAGTTATTTTCATAACTCATATTTATTTAAAAATATATTTTTATTTTTGATGTAGAAAATAATTTCCATGTGTTATCCAATCTCAAAGTTAATATTAGACATAATATGCCATATTAATAATATTAACAAAAAAGACAAATGT
>JANKYF010000004.1:37627601-37641682 GCA_029829435.1 Erythroxylum hondense | reverse complement strand
AATCCCTAAAAAAATATCAATACTTATTTTAAAAATATATTCAATTTCTCATTTTTATTTATGAACTATTTTGTATTAGTAATTAATAATTAACTTGAATGATTTTCTCCGTTAATAAATTATTAATAATTAATTGACATAATAAATTTATTTATGCAGACAAAATTAGTAAAATAATAAAAATAGGTCGAATTTTGTAGACAGGTAAAAGAATACCGGTGATATGGTCGTTTCGCACCTTGTCCAGCCAGCATCGGATGCATCTTTAATTGTTCACTTCTATTCCGTTTCATGAACAGCATCACTTCCTTGAGAGTTCCGAATCGAATCCTCGTCCTTATCTACCTACAGATCGTTACTTCCCCTCATCGAATTCCACTTGGCTGCAATTTTCTCTTTCTGGTATGCTTTCTCTTTTGAAGTGATGATCTTTTTTGTGCTTTTCTTATACAGTGTTCTGTGTAAACCTGTTGTACTGCTCCCTCTTTTGGGCATCTGGTTGGTCTTGCTGAGTTTTTCTTTATCTCTCTTTTTAATTTATTGCCTGTTAATTGGCTCAAATAACTGACTGATGTTGTTGCTGAATTTTGAACAAGGTAGATGTATGTTGACTGTGGCAGTTTATTTTAAGATACAAACATGAGAAGCTGAGTTCTGTTAAACTATTTTTCTGCCTGTTGAAATAAGAGTGTCCATTCTTTTGGGGGCATTAAGTTTTGCAATTTTAAAAACCGGGCCTGGTGGGTTGGGATCATTTCTGCATTATGTTTTAATATTCATTCCTTTTGTCTTTCGGTGATGGTTTTATGCTTTTTCTTCGTTATCTGGCGGCTTTCATGCAGTTATCATTTTGGGTTTGGATTACATGGTAAAGAGGGTATTTGGTTCCTTGTGTGAACGTGTCTCCTTGAAAATTGACGTCCGTAGAGGCTGGAATTTCAATCCAATTTGTTGCCATTACTAAGGGATAATCTGTGAAATGGGAATATTTGATAATAGAAGGCGAGGAAGCTTATCAAAACAGCAAAGAATTTGCTGAAGTTCATTGATGGACGATTCAGCTAAAACAGTTGGTCCAAAAGGTCTGATAAAAACGCATGAATTTATTAGAATCATCATCCAAAGCCTTTATTCATTGGGTTATAGAAAGTCTGCTTTATGTCTGGAATCAGAATCTGGCATCTCGTGCAAATCCATGGATTTGGAGTTGTTGGAATCACAAGTACCTGAAGGAAATTGGGATGACTGCATTAATACACTCAGTGCAATGGAGGACTTGCCGGGTGAGACTAGAGCTTCAGCTATGTTTCTTCTGTTTAAGCAATGCTTGCTAGAGTATTTGATTTGTGGGGAGGACTCATTGGCACTGACTGTTTTAAGAAAGCGGGTTCCTTTGTTTCGACTTGGCAGGGAAAATATGCATGATCTAGCTTTCAGTATTCTGTGCTGGAAGGATGTGGAAGTAGATAAGAAGGATGATAGTATCCGAGAGATGCGAAAAAGACTATCAACAGAACTGGTAAAATTACTCCCTCCACCAATTGTGCTACCTGAGAAAAGGTTGGAACATCTGGTTGAAACTGCTGTTATCTCACAAATTGAATCTTGTTTGTATCATAATTCAATGGATGCCATTTCACTGTACGAAGATCATTGCTGCACAAGAGATCAGCTTCCTTGTGAGACTGCTCAGGTGTGCTTCTTGCTGATTTTTAAAGCTATTTCGGCACAATGATGCTACATAATTAGTACAATATAATTTTTGCTTTTGGTGTGTACGTGAGTATATAACAAAGTCAATGAAAATGTGACTATAGGTCTTCTGTTGTTATTGTTTAAAGTTGTAACGCAAACCGTATGCCAAGAATTTAATTTACTTTAGAACATTCGAATGATTAAATATATTGTCAAATTATTGACTCTTGTTGGTATCTTTGTTTCCTCTTTTGTGCCTTTTCTATGTAAAATGACAATATTTTTAAAAGAATTGACTAAAAAACAGAGTATAAAGTTGTTTTGAAACTCAAAGTGGAAAAGTTTTCCACTGTTAGTATTTTAAATATAGTCAAAGAATGGATCAGTTAGGATCATATAGGACTTTTTTTTTAATGATTCTAGATCATATTTCACAATATTCCAGGCATGGAAGAACTGCATTACTTTATTCATTGTGTACTTAATATTTACTCTTTCGTGCTGGTTCCTTAATCTGTTGCTTATTATCTGCACCTTATGATTAGAGTATGTTGAAATTGTGCTGGGGCTTCATGGTTATTGTTTCCCTTTTGTAGAACAGCAGTATCATTCAAGTACATAGGAGCAGAAATAAATAAAAATTATGAGGCTATGGATAATATGAGTATTGGCTTATGTGTCCTGCATGTTGCTTATATCATGTGTTTAAGTCATCCTTGTTCTTTGTTTCTTTTACAGATTTTGACAGAACATAAAGATGAAGTTTGGTTTGTACAATTCTCTAATAATGGCGAGTACTTAGCCTCTTCTTCAAGTGATTGCACTGCCATCATATGGAAGGTACTATACTAATTTCTTTTTTTGGCGTGTGGTGAACTTGATTTCTTCATTTAATAACGCTTATTGAGATTGAGAATTTACACCTTGATGTATTCTTATTGTCAAGAATTCATTCAATTTTAAAAGCTTTTCGTTGTTCGCTGTGGCTTATTAGTTAATCAGTTATTTTCCTAACATGCTTCTTTACCCAAGTATGGACAATTATCAATAAATTAGAATCCATCGTACTGCAGCGTGGCTTTAGCTTGAGGCCTTCTAGTCATAAGAGCTCTAATACTGGTAAAAAAAACAAAATCATTTGACCGCATTTAATCTGTTGGATGATATCCAATGATGGATCAAATATACTTGTAGCACTTTCATTATATGACTAGATTCGAGTTCAAATATAACAGCTCTATAACATGTTGGAAATGCCATTTTGTTGATGTGAACGGCAGGTCTTCCTCCTCTTCTTGTGTTGACAATGTTTGGAATACTGCCTCCTGATAGGAGGCTTTTGAGCTTAAAAGTTAATTGTTCAGTTGGGTTGTCACATATATAATTTTGCCTGGGGTTTTAGATCTCATCTGAATAGCAAATAGATCCATACAGCTCATTTTCAAGCTATTTATAGCTGCAATAGTTCAATAATGAATCTTATCATGATTTCTTTAATTGTCAGAGTTTAGCCGTAGACTGTAAAATTGTTTTCAGTTACCAACAGGGATTTTTTTTTTTTTCTCAGACATTCAACAGATCACTATTTTGTATTGGTCTGGCAACTCTTTTGAGCCTCGGCTTACAGTAATTGATTATAGAAAATTGGATCATTTCAACTTGCATTTTGTCAACCTAAATGGATTTGGTATTGCAAAACTAGTGGCTCTGCTAGTTTGATTTGATTATAAATAGTCAGTTTCTATTAATTTGTCCCTAGATAATATTATCTTATGCTGTTTGGCTGACATGATTTGCATTTTGGTATGCTTTGCTTCTTATGTTTGATGATCTTATCGGTGGGATTCTTATCATTACTGTACCAGTTAACTGAAGGTGGAAGGCTGATTTATAGACACACACTAAGAAGTCACCAAAAACCAGTATCCTTTGTGTCATGGAGCCCTGATGATAGGAAGTTGCTAACTTGTGGAAATGGAGAAGTGCTTAAGCTGTGGGATGTGGAAACAGGTAGATGCAAGCGTACGTTTGGAGATAATGGCTTCATTGTGAGCTCCTGTGCTTGGTTTCCCGACTCAAAGCAATTTGTCTGTGGCAGTTGTGATGCGCAGAAGTGCATCTGCATATGGGACTGCGATGGAAATGAGAGAAGAGCTTGGAGAGGGAAGAGGATCCCAAAAGTTTTAGATCTTGCTGTGACAGCAGATGGTAAAAATCTTATAGGCATATCTGATAAAGAAATTGTGATACTAAATTTGGTGACAAATGCTGAAAAAGTCATTCGGGAACAACACCCAATTACGTCTCTCTCAGTTTCCTCTGACAGCAAGTCCTTCATAGTCAATCTTAACAGCCAGGAGATCCATTTGTGGGACGTTGCTGGAAAGTGGGAGGAGCCACGGAAATATGTGGGCCACGAGCAACAGAAATACGTGATACGGTCTTGTTTTGGTGGATTGAATAGCTCATTTATAGCCAGTGGCAGTGAAAATTCATTGGTATGCTTCTGTTTTTTCCTGCATTTAGATCCTCTCTTAAAACAATCGATAAAACGCCGTAATGGCCCATTTGATGTCAGTAGCCAATTATGTTGCTCTGCCTATGCAGGTGTATATATGGAATAGGCGAAACTCTAGCCCAATTGAGGTGTTATCTGGCCATTTAATGACTGTAAACTCCGTGAGTTGGAATCCTAGGAGGCATCAAATGCTAGCATCCGCAAGTGATGATCACACAATCCGCATATGGGTACCTAGGAATGTACAGCATGACAAGTTGATTTGATTAAACCAATTGATGTGTTTCAAAGCCAGTGTACATAGGCTATGTTCTTGTCAGACATGTATGCGAACAAATTGGTCCTTCCAGTTTTGGACTGCATTTCCCTTCTGTACATTCCGATCCTTCTAGCTATTCATAATTTGCGTATACAGCCCATTTTTAGATGTTCCAATAAAAGGAGACTGGGATTGACCTAATGATTCTTGTTTGTGGCGTTGCGTTATGGTGAGGCCTTTTTTTGTTTTTTGATAAACTCATGAGGTGTCTTAAGAGGGTCTTAACTCATGAGAAGGCGTCTTTAAGTCATTCATTATTAGATTAATTCCTGCTCGCACCGAGTCAGCCGTAAAGGGTAAAGTGCCTTGAGTCTTCATGGATGAAACATTAAACGTGCTTTTGCTTGGTTTTGATGACCTGGTCCATGTGAATATGCTTCCCTGGATGGAAATTATTAATGCTGGCAGGAATTGCCATAAAGCAAAAAAGATTACATGTGAATATTCCGCTTTTGCTTAAAATTAACAGCTGCGAGTGCATTGTCAATCTCAATTCATCCTATCCTTTCTCAACCAGAGTCCACCCGCCAACAGGAAACTGTATTATTATCTAAATCTTTAAATTTAAAATTTAAAAATATCTATTCAATATTAATAGGCTTTTTTTTTAATTTTATTTTTACCGTGTTGCTTGCAGACGGATTATTGAGGGGTATTTTGGTCATGAAAATATGAAGTAGGTTCAAACGACAGGAGCAATTCGTCTGACTCGAGACTTCTACGCTCCAATCCTAATCCAAAATCCAACACCGGAGATGAGCCCTTGCATTTTTTAAGTCTACTCCCATCCATTAGCTCCATTTTTGTACCCTCAATTCTTAGGGTTTAATTAGCTATTTAATTTCTCTTTCTTTGCAATTGCAATTTTCTTTTGTTTGGCTGTAACATGCTTATGAACGTCCATCGTAAGAACGAAGAGATGACAGGAAATGCCTTGCCGGTTGATCGGAATCTGGTTCAGTCTCCACCTTGCAGTAATCCTCTTCAAAGGTATTTTATTGCATTCACATTAAATTCGGCGACTAGGGACTGAATATGTTCCTTTCGCTTCTTCCTCTTTGTAATTTTTTGTCAACTGGCCGGTGGATTTGAGTTCAAACGATTGGTGGGTCTTAATCAGAATGTCTTATTGTTTGTCTGATATGGATGAGAGCTAGAAGTGAACTTTATTTGATTAATAATTTAATATCTTTAATTGATAGAGCTAGAATTTAACTTTTTTTGATTGAGGGGGACCAGAGTTTAGTCTGCTGAAGTTTTGAGATAGGTTTAGTCAATTGGAGTTGAAATGTGACTAAGTTCTGCAATTATTGAAGTTTTGTCTGAGTTGAGTTTGATAATTGCGACTCAACTGGACATTGTGTGTGTCTGTGTGCTATTTTTATCCTTTTGGATTATCGAAAGTTTATTGATTCATTATTTTGTTGTGCTTTTGTTTTCAAATTTTTACAGTAGCAGGAATGTGTTGTGCTTGCTAATGCGGAGGGAGATATGTGACAGAATGAAGCATGTGCCAAAAAGGCGGTGGGGAGAAGCATCTCAATCGAATGCTAATCTTTTATCTATGGCTCAAAGTGAACCGTCAAGAGATGCTAGGCGTGGTCTTATTTCTTGGTATTTCAATGATTTCAGTTTATATTTATGTCTTTTTGAACTTTCTGTTTCAGATTGGCCTTTTTGTTTATTGGTTTCTGCTATATCTTAGGGTTGAGGCAGAGTCTCTGCGCCATCTATCAGCCAAGTATTGTCCTCTGGTGCCTCCTCCTAGATCAACCATTGCAGCAGCATTTAGTCCTGATGGAAGAACACTTGCTTCTACTCAGTAAGTTCTTTTTGCACTAATACCATTTTATTTGTGATCATGCAAGTTGTGATTGTAATCTTGTCCCCCTTTCTCTCTCGTCCCACTATAATAATTTTTGCAGTGGTGACCACACTGTGAAGATAATTGATTGCCAGACTGGAAATTGCTTAAAGGTGTTGAGTGGTCATAGAAGGACTCCTTGGGTGGTGAGTTTTAACTTCAAGTTTTTGAGTGCATTGTAGTTGACATTTTTATTTGAATTTTGTTCCAATTATGACTGATAACTTGAATTCATGGCTGCTGTTCACAGTATGCAACATAATACGTTTTTTCTCCTGTAAATCTATATTCTTATATCATGTTGTCTGGTTTACACTGAATTTCTAGCTATACAGGTTAGGTTTCACCCATTGCATGCTGAAATTCTTGCAAGTGGGAGCTTGGATTATGAGGTTCGCTTGTGGAATGCAAGGACTGCAGAGTGCATAGGGTCACGTGATTTCTGTAATTTAAACTCAGGCTCTTGTTATTCTTGATATTTTTTTTAAAACTATTGGTGACTAATTATTATTTCTTAAGATGAAGTTAACCTTTTGAATTTATTTTCTCTTAGATCGTCCCATTGCCTCCATTGCCTTCCATGGTGAAGGAGAGCTATTGGCTGTTGCATCTGGTCACAAGGTGTGGTTTTGGTCCTTTAGTGTAGATCAATGTTCCTTATATTCCTTTCCTATAATTTTGATACCTCATATTTTAGTTGACATAATGTTACTGTACTTTTTTCAGTTATACATATGGCACTACAATAAGAGAGGGGAGGCTTCCTCGCCAACGATTGTGTTGAAAACAAGACGCTCTCTTCGAGCGGTGCACTTTCACCCACATGGTGTTCCATTTCTTCTGACTGCTGAGGTGAATACTTGAAGGAGTGTTTAATTGATATTTTATCTATACCATCCTGTAGATTACATTATTGGACTGATATGCAGGTCAATGATCTTGACTCTTCAGATTCCTCGATGACTCGAGCAACATCTCCTGGTTACCTGAGATATCCTCCTCCTGCTGTTTTCGTGACAAATGTTCACTCCAGTGATCGAGTTTGTTTGGCTGCTGAATTACCTCTTATGTCATTTCCTTGCTTGTTTGCGCCTTCTTTTACTGTAGATGATAGCAGAATAGATGTTAATAGACATGGTGGTACAAGTATAATGCAAGTAGATCCTTCTGCACCAACGCAGTTTCATGCGGATGCAAATGCAGTAGAGAACTATAATACATTAGTTTCCCCCATGGAGACATTTCCGGCAATTCCATCTTGCTCGTATCTTGGTACATTAAGTAATGCTTTTCCCAGTGCAATGAGAAATGGTTTTTCTGGCGCCGCAGGAGACGCCATGGATATGGATGAAATGAATCCTGTTGGGGAGACCCAGCGTGGGAGATCTACTAACCTAGATACTTTTGTTGGTGGTGGTGGTGGTGGCAATAGCGCCTTGGATGGAGTATCTAGACACGTCCCTCCTGTTCAACAACATGCAAACTTTAGCCAAATTCATCAACTTTTACTGCCTAGAGATCCAACTTGGTGGGAACTACCCTTCTTGCAAGGATGGCTGATTGGTCAAAGCCAGGCTAGTGTTTCCTCAGCACCTCCTCCTAATAGTGGTGATCATGAGCATTCAGCTCAGTATACAAGTCCTACTCATTATGTGGAAGCTGCAGTGGCTTCTTTAGCAATGCCTGGAAACACCAGCCTGTCAGGGAGTTCCAGTCGATTGAGATTGCGACATCGCAGTTCGCGTTCTCGCTTTTCTGTACCTGAATCTGGTGAATTTTTGACTCCTATAAATACACATCAGAATGACACTGATAGTCAGCCCATATTTAACAGAATCCACTCTGAAATCGCCGCATCACTGGCAGCTGCAGCTGCTGCAGAGTTACCTTGCACTGTAAAGCTCAGAGTATGGTCACATGATATAGAGCGTCCTTGTGCACCCCTTAGTGCTGAAAAATGTCGTTTAACTATACCGCACGCTGTCCTTTGTAGGTTAGTAAAATTCTTTTGATGAAGTCCTTGATATCAATATGGTAGTGTTATCTACTGCTTCTGTTCTTATCTGTTGCTTTTGTATGATACCTTGATTCTTTCAACCAGTTTTTATATCTTTATTGTCACATTTCTCTTACTTTTTATTATAAAAATGACCTTTTCAGTGAAATGGGCACCCATTTTTCTCCGTGCGGCAGATATTTAGCTGCATGTGTTGCATGCATGCTCCCTCATATGGAAGCTGATCCTCGACTACCTAATGTGGTTCATCAAGATGCTGATACTGCAACTTCTCCCACTCGACACCCCATTTCAGCTCATCAACTTATGTATGAACTTCGCGTATATTCTCTGGAGGAAGCAACGTATAACTCTAATCCAACTCCTTGGAGCTGACTCTTTATTCCCCTTTAATCTGAAGAACAGTTGTTTTTTCTAAAATTTTGTTGTTTCTACTCAGATTTGGTTCGGTGCTTGCATCTCGAGCAATTAGAGCTGCTCACTGTTTGACGTCAATCCAGGTCAGCGTCTTCTGATAGGTGTAAGGGATTTGTGTATATATATATATATATATATATACATGTACACATATTATTCTGTGGGTGTCCTGGTATGCTTTGACAATAGGCCTTCCCCCATAATTAATATTTTTGATTATCATTATATAGTTCCACAGTATCCTCATAGGAAGTGAAACACTGCTGTGGAATTTTACCTCTTTTGGCTTGATGAGATTAGATATGTCATTGTTTTTGGGCTTTCTTTATCTCAATTGAATTAGTTTCATTGAGCTATGGTTACTTATTAGTTGGTCTAAGCTTCTGAAGCTTTTGGCTAGACTGTGAGCAACTTGACACAGCAGTGGTGTTACAACAATTTGTATGGTCCGCATAAAGAATTTTGGCATAAGTTTCTTCCATGATACTAGACTTATTTGTGGTATTGCGGACCATATTTAAATTGTTTTTTTGTGTGCTTGCAGTCAAACTGGTTGTTTGGAGATGCACTTGAATGAGATTCAGTTATTAGATTACTGAGATATTTTGACATGTAAAATTTACTTAATGCTACTGTGAAATTTCTAATATTACTGTTAGATATGCTTGATGTTTTCTGTACAGTTCTCACCTACTTCTGAACATATATTATTGGCATATGGTCGACGTCATGGGTCCCTTCTTAAAAGTATCGTTATTGATGGAGACACAACATCACCAATTTACACAGTTCTGGAGGTAAAGAGTTCATATTCCTGTCGATGTTCATTGTTTCTTTCCTCATGGTACTGTAATTTTATGATAATGTCCATGCGAGTGACATAATTGATGCTGAACTTTTCCCTGATATTTAAATGCCAATGACGGAAGACTATTAAACATTAATAGAAACTTCAATGAAAAAGATTCAGTTACTGATAAAAGTGAGAAGTTGATGGAATTCTTTAGTGTGGATATGATGAAATCAGTTTTCTTGTAGAATTAATCTTTGGGTTGTCTCTGTGAGCAATAAATGAAAACATGGAAATTGTGATGCCATGGTGGATACTTAAACTGCTGTCATTTTACTTCGAATATTTGCATACTTGGGTTACGTGTGCACTTTGGTTCAGGCATGCACAATTTCATATATTTTTTAGTATGCTTCTTCTTGTTCCTTTTATTTAAAGTGACAACCTTTCAGTGTAACCATGTATTTCTGTTATTTAGGTTTACAGAGTTTCAGATATGGAGCTAGTGAGAGTACTTCCCAGTGCAGAGGATGAAGTGAATGTTGCTTGCTTTCATCCTTTTGCTGGTGGAGGCCTTGTTTATGGAACCAAGGTATGCATTGTCCGATGATATTCACATATTTTTAGTGTTCATTGTTGAACTTTGCAACTTTTTTGCAGGAAGGTAAACTTAGAATACTCAGGTTTGATGGTGCTCAAGGTGTGAATTGCACAAGGAGAAATGATTTTCCTGAGGATAACATGAGAGAGGTATAATAATGTCTGAAACTTGCCTCATATTTTCTGGCATAATAACTGATTTTTGTGAGATTTCAAATTGTTCTCATTAGGATTTGGTCATCTGGGAATAGTAATTAGAATGTTTGTACATCTGTGGTTCATGTTTTGTTTGCATACTATTAAGATAACGTTTTTATCATTTGTATTGGGTTTCACTTCGATCTGCAGTGGATCTTGCATCTTGTGTGTGTAGTTGATTGACTGTGTTGCATTACCGAAGTAAAGCAATCTTTAATAAATTTTCTACGTGAGCTTTAACGTTTCTTTTTCAACTTTTCGGAAATGATGTGTATATAACGAATCATTCTCTTTATGTTTTCGTATCGATTGTAGGTCCAGACATATGCTGTAGGAGGTTAGGGATCCCACGGTTTAAGTTACTGTGAAGATACATAGAACTTACCACGGACATTGTATGGTTATGTTCTTATCTTATGTTTCATGATGATTTAGCATTATAGAGGCATGGCAATTTGAATTTCGTCCCCTTGTGGTTGCTCGTAAACAAAAGCGCTAGGCATAGGTTGTCGTGAGTTATATAAGCTTTCATTATTTGTGGTTATCTGCAGGAACCTGGGAGCGAGCCTCACTTGAAGGTGCAACTAATGGTTATGTACAGGGACCTGGGAGCGAGCCCCACTTGAAGATGCAACTAACTGCTGGAGTTCTTCACTTGCTGACTTCACACCATGTATTCTAATTTGTGTACCAAAATGTAAAGGATTCGTGTACAAATTCTTTATTAATACAAGTTTGTTTTTTTCTTCAACCAATGACAAGCAGACAAAAGCTTTTTCACGACATGATTGACCCCTCATAACTATCAAATGTTAATTAATCCGATGATTCGAAATAAGACTGTTCTCTCTTAGACAACTATTGATCAATTTAAAGATGCCTAAATTTTGGTAGTTCTTTAAATAGATTGACAGGCCATAACCACACATGTTTCTATTCAGGCGGTATATGTCCCTTTATATTCTTTCATTTATTTATTATTTTTAAAAGTTAAAAACGAGGAGGACTATTATGGAGTGATGTGAAATCGGTAAACAATGCCCGTATAGTTGTTCAACTCTATATTTTTTATTGCTAATACAGTAGTTATAAAGTTTGAATGACCAAAGAATTATTAATTTGTGTGAGCAATTGAAAAGGGTAAATAAATTAACACTTTGATCTAAATTAATATGTATATTTAGTTTAAAGCCCCTAGTCGTGGATTTTGTTTGTTAATGATTTGACATGACTTGAATGATTATGTTTCAATTAAATTTATTTTATGAAGTTGAAGTCATTGTCTCATTACTGCATTGTGTGTTATGTGTTCATTATTTTGTTTGCTTGAGGACAAGCAAACGCTTAAGAGTGGAGATGTTGATAAGTGTGAATTGCATCGTGTTTTAAGGCTTAGTTTGATACGTATTTAATAGTTAATTCAACTGTTTAGTATGTATTTAGGTTAGAATTGTGTTAGTTTGCTAATTATTTATGTTTTAAATGTTTTATAGGTTAGTACAAGTCCTTAAGCTTAATTATTATATTTTTGAGGTATCTTGATGTGTTTGTTAGTGTTTCAGGATCAAATAACGGAAAAGTTTCAGAGACATTAGGGCAAAAACAATAGCCCACGATCATGGCACAACAGACCATGATCATGACAGAAGCACTATAGTCAGCCCCACGATCATGACAAAAGCCTAGGACATGGCCTACGATTGTGACCTGCTTGCCACAATTGTGATAAAAGACTCAAATGTGGCCACGATTGTGGCATGCAGGGCCATAATGATGGCCTGCATCAGCTAGATGCGCAAACACTAAAAAAGTCAAAATTTGAGAGAGATTTTGGACCTTTTGGACTCCGAAAAAATCCTAGAGCTGCTCAGAACACAAAAGGTATTTAAAGAGTAAGACAAAGAAGAGGAAGAGAGAAGTGGAGAAGAAGCCAACTCGATATATTTCCAAAATCAGGAGTTTCTCGATATCACTACTTCCTATCATCCATTCAAATTCGCATTTCCTATTATTTTCAATTTTATTATTGTATAGGATTGAAATAATAGTTAATGATAGGATTTTTTGATGTTTATATTATTTCTAAACTCACCTTCGGGGTTTTTATCTTTGATTTAATGAAATTTGATTGTTTATGTTTTAATGGAATTATTATGATTTAATTTCTGCAATTGTTTAATTTGGTGATAAACTGAGTGGGTGAATTGAGTGAAAAATTATTAAATTGGGCTAACGAGAGTTAGGTGATTTAATAGAACGAGAATTAAATCAAATCGGTAAATTATATGAAGAGAGCTCTTGCAATAATTTCCAATAGTTTATTAGACAACTTCAGATCTAATTAGGGTTTTGGATAGGTTGCTAATTGAGAGATTGAAACTTCTATAATCTGATTAGGATTTATAAATTAGGGTTAATGGTTATAACTCAAGAGAGAGTAATCAACCCTAGGATCGTCTAAAACTAATAATCTAGTAATTCTTAATCGATTAGGTTAACGTTAAAGATTAGTAAAATTCCCTTTATCTCAATTGGCAATTCCTTAGGTTGATTCTTGAGTGCACGTTGCAAATGCTAATTTGTTAATATTTTCGTGATTAATTCTTGAGTTGATTTGCTTGATTCAATTGCATTCTTATTTTATTTTCGTTACATTTGAATTTCTGTGATTTGCTTTGGCCTTAGATTTTAGGATTAGATTATCCTTCCTCGTGGGATCGATACCTTAGGTACTACGCGAATGACCTGCGTATTCGCAAATTATCAAGGTTAATTAATTAAAACTTACACATATCGAAGAACCACGATCAAATTTCAATGATAAGACCTAAAATGACATCTAAAAAATTATTTACCATCCCACACATATGCATACACCCACACTTAGAATTTTATACATCCACAAGCTCAACAAGCAACAAATGTTCCACTAGCTTTAAGGCTTAGGTAGGACATTTGGTTAGGTGCACGTAATGTGGTTTATACAAAAAGAAAGGCTAATAAAGCTCAAAGGGCATTAGCAAAGAAAAATTTAGATAAACGGGTAGGTTATTTGGCTAATATAGCTCGTAATCAACAAAGAATGCCTAATTATTTTCATAAAAATGCATGTGAAAAAATGTGGTCTTGAATAGAAAATCAAAGCAAAGTAAGGATGTACATGTCATGAAGGTCCCACATAAACAAACACAATGAGATTGATATGTATGTGTCAATTTAATAAAGTTCAAAATCTCACCGACTTTGTCTACTACTAGTCACTACTCTTCTAAAGATAATGCATATTGACCAATCACAAGAGCGTAAATACATGCTAAAGTTTCCACAAAATTCTCTAGTAAATTCATTTTCTAATCATAACTAAATAATCATCGAAGCAATAGAAAAAAGAGAAAATGTTTGTTGTTTGTTTTTTTATTCTCTCTCACATTTTGATTGAAAAATTAAAAAAGCAAGAAACAAACCAACTTAAAAACACACATGCATATCCTAACTAATGTCAAAAAGTAAAGGAAACAAAATTTACTTCCCTTAGGTTGCTTCCCAAGAAATGCCTTTGCTTAGTGTTACTAGCTCGACTGTTGGGACCCGATCTTGGGACCGGACCCCAACCGGATAAGAACAGAAAACGGAAACGAAAACAAAGTGGCAGAACGAATCAAA
>JANKYF010000004.1:37601996-37612852 GCA_029829435.1 Erythroxylum hondense | reverse complement strand
GGGCCGAAACTTATTGGGCTTTAATGGGATTAGGTTTTCTCTATAAATAGAGAAACTTAGGTCTCATAAGGGTTAAGCCACATCATTGTGATACGAAACCCTAGCCACCATCTGAGAAAAAAATTGTGCGGCATTCAGAAAGAGTTTCAGGACGTGCTAGCACACGATAGCCGCAGCCTGGATCGTGCATACTTGTGTGAATATCGGTAGAGGACATTCGCGTGTAGCAATGCCTACGAATCTGAAAAAGCAACCACCAATCCGTAAAAAAGGTATTTTTGCACATCCTATATTTTTTGGTTATACATCATGTTGTGTTATAGTCTTTTCCGCAGCGTATTGTGAATACTCGGGCCATACGCGATCCAACAATAATTTCCTGAAAAGAAAAGCGCACCTACTCTACTCAGCAGAGGTAAAAAGATACCAATTGGTAATTGTTCTCAAAGCAAAATGAAAGATAACTTTGAGTAGGAGCGATGAGTGCGATTGAGCATCTGAGCGTCGGTGGAGAGCTCTTCATAACTTCGTAGATCCCTAGAGTTTTGCTCCTGTATTCATGGCCTCGTCTTCTTCTTCCTCCCCTGCTTGACTTCCCCTAATCGCCATTCCTGTTTCTCCTCCGCGATTTTCCTCTGTGCATTTTCCCCCTTTGCCTTCGGTCCAGATCCCTAACTCGTCAGATCAAAATACCAACCCAAATCTTCCTCCTCCTTACCCTCCTTGAAAGTCGAACCCATTTGGCTCTCCCTCCACCTTCAAAGCCTTCTTCTGTCAACCCTAGAACCTAGAAATTTGTTGTGGCTGATGTCGCGGCGACTGAATCGACGTCGACGACTTTATCTTATTATCCTTCGAAAATCCACGATGATCAGATTAGGGTCATTCCCCCACTGGACCTAGCCAAACAAGGTGCCATTCAATTTCTCCATTCTCTACTTGGGTTCTTCTTAGGGAAAAGGCCTGCTTTTCTTTTGGTACAACGGGCTCTTAACAAGTCCTGGTCGGCTTTTGGTTTGTCGGAAATGTTGATTACTGTGCTAACAATTTTTTA
Organism: Erythroxylum hondense; assembly: GCA_029829435.1. Taxonomy (NCBI): domain Eukaryota; kingdom Viridiplantae; phylum Streptophyta; class Magnoliopsida; order Malpighiales; family Erythroxylaceae; genus Erythroxylum; species Erythroxylum hondense. The sequence continues at coordinate 37,611,798 of JANKYF010000004.1, read as the reverse complement.
TTTCATTTTGATTCTGCAGAAGGGATGAATTTGGTTTTGGAGAAGGGGCCATGGCACATTCAAGGTAAACCTCTTTTCCTTTGGAAGTCGAGTTTGAATGGTGGGAAACATGAGGATATTCGTGTTGCTCCAGTCTAGGTAAAGTTCCACAATATTTTAGTAGAGTACTGGACTACGGAGGGACTTGACAGGATTGCGAGTGCAGTGGGTAAGCCACTATTAATGGACACATCGACTGCTAAGATGTCTCGAATTCTATATTCTCGTATGTGTGATGAGTTGGAATTGGGGAAGTCCTGACCCTTTTCATATCAATTAGCCACTTACATTGAAGATGGGAAACTTGCATTCAAGGATATTGATGTTGAATATGAATGGATGCTGGATAACCTGGTACAGAAAAAAGCTTGAGCTCCTACTTGTTGAGTCTTTGAAATTGGGCTCCAGCGGGAACTGTTGAAGGGAAAGGAACCAGTCTTACCACGTGTCCATGTGCCGAAGCTAGAGGGTAACAGAGGTGGTTCTGTGGACCAATGGCATACTGAGGGGCTCGAATTGGAGACTCCCACTGAACCTAGTGAGGACTTAGGAACCCTCCAGCCCACCCAGCTGAGTGAAAAGGCAACAAAGGAGGCTAAGGGTTGTACTGCTTCGGGTAGTTCCACGGCCCTACAAGATCAACAGAAGGTCAATGTAGCCAACGGGCACCTTGAGGATGCTGGTTCCCTACCACCGAGACAAGTAAGTCACACTCTGTCCCCTTCTAAATCTGAATTGGGTCCTGAGTTGGAAAATCATAGTCCAGGGAATTTGGACGGGGCTATAACAGGTCATACAAATATGAAAACTAGGCGGAAAATTAAGTAGTGATTCTGTTATGGTAGTTGCTAGCATTGATTTTGGTTTTTGGAATGTTAGGGTTCTGAATAATTCTAGAAAGCAGTTAGCTGTGTCTGCTGCGTTGAAGAAAATGTCTGTGTCTTTTGTGTGTTTGATAGAGACTAGGATTAAGCATTTGCACTTCTTGAATAATGTTTGTTCCTCTTTGTTTCCTAATTGGTGGTTTTCTAGTAACTTAGAAAAAATTTCCAATTCTCGGATAGTGGTCTCAAAGAATCCGGATAGGCTTTTGTGTGTTCCTAAGTTGTTCTCCGATTAACTCATCCATTTAGAGGTTACTCCTATCAATAATGCAGCTGGTTTTTTTATCACTTGTGTGTATGGGTCTAACAACTTTAACCATAGGAAGCATCTCTGGTTAGCTTTGTCTAGCCTCAAAAACTCAGTAGGTACTCATCCTTGGTTGATAGTGGGTGATTTTAATTCAGTTTTATTCTCTCATAAGGCTGAACCTCTCAGTCCTTTGACTATTAATGGCATGTATTACTTTAGGCAGTGCGTAGACCAATGTGAGTTGTTTGAGCTAAATTCTAGTGGGCCGAGATTCACTTAGACTAATAAGCAATGTGGAGAGCTTTTTGTGGCTAGAAAGCTTGATAGAGCCCTTGTTAATGTTACATGGAGTTCGAGGTTTCCTAACTCTTTTGGGATAATACAAAACCCTAACATTTCGGACCATTCTCCTATTTTGGTTAGGGCCTCCATAGCTAGGTTGTCTAGACCTTCCCCCTTTAGGTTCTCCAATTTCCTAGTGTCTCAACCTGCTTTCCTGTAGATAGTGGAAGAGCATTGGAGTACCCATATCCATGATACACCAATGTTTTGTGTTGTTTCTAAGCTTAAACTGGTGTGGTCAGCTCTCAAATCTCTAAATTCTAGGCAAGTGGGAGATGTCCATCTGAGAGTAGAGAAGTGTCAATCTGACCTCAGTTCTATTCAAGATCAAAAGCGTAATTTTCCCAATAGCTCTGTGCTAGCTGCACAGGAAATTGAGGCCATCAATAACTTGCTAGGAGCCTTAGTTGATCAGGAGTCATTTCTAAAGTATTCTTCCCGTGTTAAATGGCTTAGAGAGGGGGATCGAAATACCAAGTTTTTTCATAATTCCATTCTAGTGAATATGAATAGGAATGCCATTCATTCGATTATTGGTGAGAATGGTATTAGACTTGTAGCTGTTGATGAGATTCAAAACTAGTTCTTAGGCTGCTTTAAAAGTATGATTGGGTCCAATAAGGACCTCCCTCCTTCCAAAGAGTATATGGAGAAGTTATTCCCTCATCGGATCAATGATTCTCTTACCAGTTCTCTCATTGCAGAGATTTCTAATCAGGAGATTAGGGATGTGATCAAATCTTTTAACCTGAATAAGTCTCCTGGGCTACATGGTTTTAATGGGGTGTTCTTTAATCATACCTGGCATATTATTGGGGAGGATATTACTAGGGCTATTAGAGATTTTTTCCTTCATGGGCGTCTCCTCAAAGAAATTAACTCCACTTTCATTACCTTGGTGCTCGAAAAATAAATCCCTCCTCAGTAGAGGATCTTTCTATAACTTTATTTATAAGGTGATAGCAAAGATCTTGACTAACAGGCTTAAAGAGATACTCCCTAACTTTATAAGCTCTAATCAGAGTGCTTTCATTAAAAATCAACATATAGGGGATAATATTTTGTTGGCTCAGGAGATTTTTAAACACTACCATCTAGCTAATAATCATAAGCGATGTGCGTTTAAAGTGGATTTACAAAAAGCTTATGATTCTATACATTGGGAGCTCCTTCTGAATGTGTTAGAAGCTGTTGGGTGCCCTTCCCAGTTTATTCATTGGATTAAGGAGTGTATTACTTCTCCAACATATGCAATCCTTATCAATGAAGCCCCCATAAAATTCTTTCCAGGAAAGTCAGAGTTGAGATAAGGAGATCCCTTTTCTCCTCTTCTCTTCATCCTTTGTATGGAGGTGTTCACTAGGAGCTTAAATGATTCCATTAGGGGTAGTAACACCTTCCAGTATCACTAGCATTGTCAAGCTCTTAAGCTCACTCATCTCCTTTTCACTGATGACCTCTTATTGTTTTGTCATGGAGATTTGGCTTCAGTCCATACTCTTCTAGATTGTTTAGGGGCCTTTTCTTGAGTCTTTGTTATAGTCATGAACTTGAATAAGAGCAAGTTTTTTGTCTCCCCGGAGTTGACCCACTTAGTTCCTCAACTTGAAAGCCTGTCTGGTCTTAAACTAGGACACCTTCCTATTCAATATTTGGGACTACCCCTTATATCGGGGAGGTTGTCTAGGGGGGATTGTATCCCTTTGCTAGACAAAATTGATTGCAAAGTTAATAATTGGACCCATAAACATCTCTCTTACGCTGGTAGAGTCCAATTAGTTATTTCGGTCTTGTCTTCCTTTTAGGTTTACTGGGCTAGTATCTTCATTCTTCCTTATTCTATTATTAAGGAAATAGACAAAAAACTTAGGAATTTCTTGTGGTTGAGTTCGGTCGAGAAAAAAGTTGCAACTAGGGTTAATTGGAATGACCTTTGTAGTCCTAAAAAAGAATGTGGTCTAGGTTTTAAACATTTGACCAGCTGGAATAAAGTGTTAATAGGGAAAAGAATTTGGGTTCTTTTTACTGATAGGGAAGCTTTATGGGTAAAGTGGGTTCATACTATTATTTTGCGAAGAATTTTTTTGGTCTATTTCTCCTAATAATAGTCATTCGCGGAGTTGGTGGAAGATCTTGTTTGTTAGAGACCAACTTGGAGACCAATTTCGATTTAGAATTGGGAATGATATTTCTACTTCTCTATGGCAGAACCCTTAGCATCCGAGCGGTATCCTGTTGGCTCACTCGACTCAACGGTTGATCAATGAGTTAGATCTTCCTATGACTGCCAAAGTTTCAGATGTTATTTGGCACAATGAATGGAAGTGGCATCATACAAATGTGGAGCCTATTCGTACCCTATCCCCCATTCTCCTATTTTGGGGATCTTACAAGTTATGGAACACCTCCGCTCAAACACTGAGGGAAGGTAATTAAGTGTGTATTCAGTTTCTTGTTATTCTTATTGCTAAAAATGCAGGTTCAGGGACATCTCAGGGTTAACGAGAAGGAGGGTTATACTCCCCTCCTACCAATACTAGGTAGGTTACCAGGCGGAGTTCCTTCCCCCAAGGCGGTCATGCTAGAAAGATAATTTTTCTACATGTGTGCTGCTGGTTGTGGATTTGGGTTGTGGTCTTTGGTGGGTTTTTGCTATAAGTCTTTGTGTGGTATTGTCATGTCTGCTAGTGAATTTATGTATTAGGATAGTGGATTTAGTTTTCTTAGGCTTCTCGATAGGCAGGCTTTGAGGGCGTGGTGTTTTCTTCCATGCTTTGTTCACGGTCCTTATATATTTATCCTTTGTGAGTCTTTTTTGTAGGCTAGAGTTTTTTTTCTAGCTATCACTAGCTGTGTATATAACTTTTTCTTATTTGTATAAAAGTTTTGCTGATTTATATAAATATATATAAAGAGAATGATGAACAGAGGTGATAGGAACCTCCTATACATAATAAAGAAATTATCTGAATTTAATAAAATCTAAATCCAAGTATTCAAAGAGCCCTTATTCAATATGCCATGGATCCACTTCAAATCCCACCCATTATGATCTGAAAAATCCATCATTCACGGGCCTATGCGACAAGCATATCATACATCATTTAACAGAACCTACCATTAGACTTGTTTAAGTTTTTTTGAAAGAAGGCCGTCACACATGCTCCTTTCTCTTGGAGCAGATGGAATGCCATAAAGCAAATGTAGTGGTTAACTAATTGCAAATATTCAATACAGAACTGGTGTATAGCGGTTAACTTACATGTTTTTGTTTTACACACTTAATATGCCGTGAAAGAAGTAAAACACTAGATCCATTCCTAGTCTCAAAGTCAAACAACTAATTCGTATACATATGCTGTACTTATTAACCGAAGCTGTCTGTTGTTTTGCAACAAAAGCTTTTTAACTTTAACACATGCAAAAGTATTTCAAACATTATCAGACAGCTTGTTCATGTTGAATGCTATAGGTCAACTCATAATTAAATAATTATATGAAATATGTCATGTAATTGAATTCTACATTATTCATATTGTTTCTCAAAATTATAAAAAAAATATAAAAGTGTAAAAGTGCTCACGAAACAGAAGTGGATAATGCCATGAATTATTAAGTATTTGACACTGCCAAATCATAATGATAAGACTTAGTTTTGGATAATTTGAATATACTCAGTATACCTAAGCAGGACACTTAGACATGGTGATGGTAAATTTTAGTACAGAATTATTTAATCAGGAAAGTTGATAATTATCTCTTACTTTGCTGCTAAAGCACAAATATGGAGGAAATTAAAATAACAACAGGTCGGTTTAACTTGTTTAGGTGATAATGACATGGCACGATGTGATAGGTCAAGGTTGATAATGAGGTGTACAGAAGTATTCCCCCAATCAAACCCCCCTTTTGCTTATCCCTATAAATTATATTTGCAAAGCCCACCTTATCCTTCTACATCACATGTTTAAAACAGATATTTCCCACTTTTCTTTATTAATTCACATGTATGCATAAGGAGAATGCTTTTATATGCGATATATAATCTCGCCAGAAGTTTTGTTTCACCCGCAACCTTCCCTTTCTTCTCCTCTTCCCTTTTTCACCTTCGTTGTTTTCTTGCATAGATAATTGATGGCTGAAAACCTAAGGATCACAGTCGAAAAGAACCCATCACAGTCCAAACTTAAGGAATTGAACATCAAGTGCTGGCCCAAGTTAGTATTCTTCTTCTTCTTCTTCTTCTCCTCCTCCTTTCACATATTGTGTTAATGCATGCCTAAGTGGATAATTTGTGTTTTATTTAACGTTATTAGTAGTGCATAATTATACCAAAAGCTTAAGGGGTATTTTTGTTTGTTCTCTGCGAAAAATTAAGGTGGGGCTGCTCTCCAGGGAAATACCAGCTGAAGTATGAGGCAGAGGAGACATGCTATCTGGTGAAGGGGAGAGTGAAAGTGTATCCAAAGGGATCATCTTCAGACGAAGAGTGTGTGGAGTTCGGAGCAGGAGATCTTGTGACTATACCAAAAGGACTCAGCTGCACTTGGGATGTTTCTATTGCTGTTGACAAATACTACAAGTTTGAGTCATCAACTAATTTTTCATCTGCACCATCACCATCACCATCACCTCCTCCTTCTTCTTCTTCTTAGTTACAAGGTGTTCTTAGTTTTCTGATATTAAATGTTAACTTGTATTCACCGTTTATTCTTTTCATTTTACTTTTTCTCTTGGTGGGGTGAATTGATTCACATACATAACAAGAAAGGGGGAGAGAGAGAGAGAGAGGAGTGAAATCTATGTTTAGTCAAAGAATGGGAAAACAATTAGTCAATGCATATCCCATTCAAACTAATCTGCTTTTTACGTCTTTATGTATAAAAGCTTTTAATGTGCGCTTTTGACCGGTCAACTGCCACGCTTTTTATTATATTATTTCAGTTTCTCTCTTTATATAGGGATGAGATAATGGGAAAGAAAAACATAACTTCTTTTGTTTTTATAGTTTCAGTGTAAAGACGTCGTTGCCCTACATTTCCTTGTATCCCAATTGCTTTAGAGAAATGAGCGTTAACTTTTAACCTAAGCAAGTGCATCCCCACTTATTATTGAAAAGTACATGTCACTTCCTTCGCTACCATCATTAACAGCAGGCTCGCCTTGGGCAATTGCACATAAATAATAAAATAAGGCTCATTGAAAGGAATATATATGGGATGTCTTAAAAGTTGAAAGCAGCCATGTCAAAAAAAAAAGAAGAAGAAAAAGTTGAGAGCAGTCAGGTAGTACTTGCACAAGAATTATGGACAAAGTTAAGAGCAGAATAGGCCTACATTCACAATGCAAAATTAGTCAAAATTAATACTTATAATAGCCTTTTAACATTTAATTTCTTTCAAGTTTACTGCTTTAACTTTCAATCTAACGTTAGTGTGTTTTTTTTTTTTTGGTTCTTTCAAGGAGTTTTAACATTAGCATTTTTGTTCTTTCAAGGAGTTTTAACATTAACTTTTTATGTTAATCTGTTTATAAATTTCTTTCAAGCATGTGGTTGTAGTTCTTACTTTATAGTCTTTTTATTTCTATCAGTATATAAATCTAAAATACCTAAACTTAAGAATTGAAAGCAAAAGATCTTCATGGTTGATTTGTGCTTAATTAATTGTTTAATTATTTCATAACACTTAGCGATTAATGACATTAAATTATTTAAGATAATCACTTTTACTTATATGTAATTTTAGGCACAATTCGGAAACAAAAGCGCGATATTTGTGTCATTTTTCAAAGACTAATATTCACTTATTTTCATAGAGTATAAAAAAGAAAATTAAAAAGCAAGAAGAAGAAAAGAAAATGGAAAAATAAAGAAGTAGAAAAATTGCACAACCGTTCATGTTTTTGCATGGCCACATAGAACGTGAATTTCATGAAAAATAAAGGAGTAAAAGGTGGCAGATGGTAAAAGATGAAACATGAACCTACATGCAGCAATTGGACAAAGGCACATCAAAACAACATGCAGCAGGTGGATAGCCAAAGCATCAATACGACAACAACAAATGTGCAAAATGCGCCAATAGGTGGAAGCATAAGGAGGAATCGTCAAGATAAAATGTAACGCAGATACATAGACAAAATGAATTTAAGATATGTACTATAGATGGACCACGAATTAATTCATAAAATCAAAGAGAACAATAGCATGGAAAAGAAGAACATAACAATAACGAGGGTTTTAGGGGTTTTGGCTGGGGTTATTTCAACGAGGCTAACGCATATTTTTTGGAAGATACCCTTGAAAGGCTAGACGTCTTGATTAGACTAATCAATCTAACTTTGGCTATTCTCAATCCTATAAGAATTGATTTTATAAACTTTGATTTTAATAACTCTTATTCTCAATGCTTTTCTTTAACTCTTATTCTCAATCTTATAACCAAGGTTAGACTAATCAATCTAACTTTGGCTATGGATGAGATAACCGTCATAATTACTTCTTTGATAGTTTGCAGGATACACAACAATTCCTGTGTGGATCAAAAGCTTCTTGTCACAACTCAAATATGCTGCTGGACAACTATATTAAGACCTGTAATGCTGAACATCTTCAATTTCAATAGGGCATGCAGGAGCTTCAAGAGAATACCCTATAATTCTAGCAGGATGAAAGGTAATCTTAGTCTAGTTTCCAAGATGTGGAGAGCTAAGAAAACTACAGTACATCTATGGAAGAATTGATGAATGTTGTGATTGCTATCAATCTCCAATTTCAACGGAGCCTACAATAGCAATTGCAATAGTTCCAACAGGAAATGAGGCATATAACGTCTAGAAACCAAAATGTGGCAAGCCAAATGGGTGAGATGGTAGCAAGGATTCACTACCTAGAATCACAAATGGAAGAGTAGCAACCATATCAACCCAAGGTATACCCAATGGATGTTAATGGCATTAATCAGCTTGAAATTCTCTAGATCTCTTCATTCTGGGCTCCTGTCTATACCCTGCTTGTCCATCCTGTAGTAATTACTCAATTCGAATCGATGCAGCTCTCAGTTCAACAAAACTACTCAGATTGGTAATGGTCAGCCTCATTATGATTTTCATATTCAGTCCATCTTCAAACTGCCTACACTTATCTTCCTTAGTCAGAATCAAAGCAGTAGTATAACCCATCAACTCATTAATCTTTACCTCATACTTGACTATAGTAAGACTTCCTTGTTTCAGATCTAAGAACTCCTTCATCTTCCTATCTAGATAGATCTTAGGCATGTAATTTTCCTTAAAAGATCTCAAAAATCCCATTTCAATCTACAAGGTCAGGAAGAACTACTAGGAACAGTCTTTCACCACTGATATGTTGGATCTTGCAATAACGAGACTGTATAATCAAATCTTTCATCAAACTCACAGTCCAATTGATTAAACACCTGTTTAGTTCTCTCCAATCAACTTTCTGCCTCCGTAGGGTCTATACTTATATAGAAGTCTACAGCCCCCCGCTTTCTAAGCTTATCCTACCTCCTTTCCCTTTTCTCATGAATTCTCAGAGGCATCTGTTCAGACTGAGATACCGAAGACTCTCCGTTGGCTCCTACGGACTCAAGGTTAGTTGACTCTACAACTTGATCTCCTACAGCAAATGACCTAGAACAAATAATACTCGTGATCACTATATGAATCTCTCACTATATATCATGTCTAAATGTTATTATATGTCCCTATAAATGTCAAACCATGCTCTGATACAAAAAATTGTAACATCCTACTACCATAAGACATAAGCCTGACATTCTTCAGAATATCCGAGTAGATACCCTACGAGAATGGCATGTTAGAGCAATCACATTTACTTCATATGGCATCATAAATAACATAAGTATTTGAAATGTCAACATATCTCATTTCATTAAGAAAACATGTTTACATTGTCATTTCATTACAAACCATCCATATAGTTACAAAACAAAAACCATCTGTGTTTATACTGTTTATATAAAATATTCTACATGAGATGAAAAACTATACAAAAGCACTCTATCTAAACTCCTCAGGCAACTAACTAGACCTTTGAGCCATATCTTGATCCCAAAATGGATAATACTAGACTCCAACTAGATTGCTTTACAAGCAAGGTCTCCTTTCAGTACCTGAAAATCAATGTTGCAATTTTGATGAGTTTTGCGAACTCAATGAGTGAACCATCAGCAATTTGTTCACTCAAAACAGATCATATATATCATATGAATAAAACCCAGCTCAATCAATATAACACATC
>JANKYF010000004.1:37388264-37406614 GCA_029829435.1 Erythroxylum hondense | reverse complement strand
CATCACATAATTAAATAAATGGTTTGATTGTTCAATTATTTAATTTGTAATTAAACTTAAATATAAGTAATTAATTTAATATTAAAATTATATTATAATATTCTTCCATTTAATTATAAGATTCTTAAGAAATTAAATAACATAAATTTAAATAAAAATGAATAATTGTGAAAACAACTTTTCATTTTTTTTAGATCTTACTTTGTTTGTCATTTCTTTGGCGGTCCTAAATAACATATACGCCGCCCTAAGAATGAAAAGCACTATGGACGAAAATAAGTCGGGTAAGATCTGGGTGGGCCCGACTCCAGCTTAGTTAGGCTACCTAGTTTTGTAACTACATAAACCGCAATAGATGATTTATGCCATCATGGAAAAATTGTATCGTTTCCCAGTGACATTTTGTTGTGGTGTTCATATAACAGTTAACTATCTTTTTATTCCCTTTTCATCACACAACATCTTCAATTTATCAATTAAGTATTTGCGTTTCTGATTTTTCTGTTGTCTAATTGATTATTTACTAAATTCATATACTTTATGCTTTCAATTTGTGAGAAATCAAGTAGACATGAACATATTGAGTATAATTGTCAACACAAATTCTTTCATTGGACTGTAGATATCTGAATGAATCAATTGCAATGAGTAATAAAATCCTATTTCACTTCTAAATGATTTTGTGCCATTTTAACAATTAGACAATATTCACAAATATGTAATCTACTTAATTTAAATTACCTAGGCCTTCTTTAACTAATTGACTTATTTGATTTTGACCAATATAACATAGTCTAGTATGTCACAGAATAACATTTTTATTGGAATTACTAGATGATGAAACAAATGACAACTTATATTGCTATTTGAATAAACAACATAAAACCATAACCATAACAAATATGTCTAGGATATAAATTCATTCCGCCATTGCAAAAATTACCTTAAAACCAAGATTTGATTTTGACCAATATAACATAGTCTAGTATGCCACAAAATAACATCTTTTTTGGAATTACTAGATGATGAAACAAATGACAACTTATATTGCTATTTGAATAAACAAAATAAAACCATAACCATAACAAATATGTCTGGGATATAAATTCATTCCGCCATTGCAAAAATTACCTTAAAACCAAGATTTATTAAAACTAACACAGAGATTAGATTCTATCGAAACTTTGAGGCATACAATACTTCATGTAGGATCAGAGATCAACCACCATGCATGTCTAATTTTCAGGTTCTAATCTCTTGTACAACAATCCTTGAGTCATCTAATACGTATCCATACAACAATTTCCAAAATTCCATAAAGACATCTTTATCCTTCGCTATGTGATTGGTTACTCATGAATCTGTAGTCAACAAAAGATGTGATTTTATTAGAAAAACATAAAAATAGACATTTACTTAACAAATTTTTATGCAATAAGACTTACCTTTTTGAGCTTGTTACAATCACAGGCAAAGTCTTATTTCCATAGTTGAAGCACTTGACTTTATTTATGTTATGCTTTTTAAAAAGATGTTTTCCTTTTCTATGCTAGTTTTATTTTGCCTTCTTTGAATCTTGAGTATAGTAGGTATTTCTCTTATCCTTTTTCCATTGAGGCCCACTATGATGCTTACGCTTATGATTCGTAGCTTCAAGTGAACTAAAACCAAATACATATACCTCGGAAGATATTTTAGAGGCTTCAAGACATTCTTCTTCTAATATGAGATGCCTTATATTATCTTCCATTGTCTTGATATTCTCATTGTGAGTTAGATGCGTCTTCATATGCTCCCAACTCTAAGGTAGTGAACGAATCATAGCTTGTATCTATTGCTCATCCGATAGTTTGTCACCAACATCACACATCTCACTTATTATGTTTGGCATATGCCTCAAATGCTTTTGCATTGTGTAGTCCATCCATCTCTTATATGTGTCAAACTTGATAATGAATGACCTCATTTTGGTCATTGAGGTGCCTCCAAAACATACAGCTAAAAAGGATCACATGTCCCTTGCATTTTATTATTTGCAAAATTCACACATGATATCATTATCTATGCTCCTCAGTAACGTAATGTGAGCCAATGGGTTTTGTTCTTCTATGTTTCATAAGCATCAAGGTCCCTTTTGTGATGGATCATATTGCGTTTCTCATAAACATGATGGATCGTATTGCACTTCTCATAAACATCTATGATTTTGTTTAATAGTTCAAGAGTCTCTTGCTCTTCTAGTATATATTGGGTTTTCATGTTTCAAATCTCATAATCGTAGCCATTGAATTTTTAATCCTTGTTAAGTTGTTTAACAATATTCTTTGATGAAGTAGCCATCACATAAACACAAAATTTCTATAAAAAGAAATAGAATATTGCACGTTATAAGATCAATTTAATTATATAAAATGATTAAAACATAAATCATAATAAACGTGAATCTAAATTCATACCTTATCCCGAAACTTGATAATATTCTTGTAGTATCACTCGAACCGTTTCCAAAATCAATCTTCTCAACTACTGTAGCCGCACAAGTTTTCAGCTTTTAACAATATCTACAAAACAGGTCGAGAGAACTCTATAACTCTTACAAAGAGGGTAAGTAAGAATTATTAACTCCATTAGAGCTTAAACCTATTTATAATAGGTTTTGGACATTTTGGCAATTTAATAGAAATTAAATTATAATTTCAATTAAACTTTAATTAGAATTACAAATAATTATAATTAAATAACAATTATTTCTAAACAAGATTTAATATCTCATATTGATCCCTATTTATTAAATATCTAATATTCAACCCCTTCTTTGTATGAGACTCATTAGATTCCCAAATATGTTGGCAATGATTAGAAATTATAATTATAATTCATAATTAGAAATAGATAAATTAAAAATCTTTTTAGTTTATATTTAATTCTCAAATTAAACAATCTATAATCATATATCAAGATAAAAGTTTAGCAACGCATCATGACACCCAAATATTTAGGAAGGTTAAAGTGATTTTAACTAATCTTTCCATGCATCATTTTTCTGTATTATTCAAACCTTTCATAATATAATTTTTCGATTAGATAGAGCATTGAATTAATGTCAACCCTTTTGAGTTCAATCATATTAGTTATTTGTCGTTAGCTATCAATTCAAATAATGACATTTGTAAACTTATTTACAAAACGTCATTCTATCTTGACCAAGAATTCCTGAATTAATGCTAATCGAGAACAACAAAGCATTCTCCCTAATTACTTTAGGGTGATGAGTTTTATCTTGATCACTCGGCTATCTCCATACAATTTATGCTACATATAATGACTATCGACTGAACGACCCATGATTAAATAAGTATAAGTAGTATAACATAGCAATCCCTATACAAGATAACTTTAGTGACCTTAACTCAAAGTATCACTTATAAAATCGTCATAATAAGAATTTCATAGATATACAAGTAACGTTTCAAAAGAATTTCTCATATCAGTTTTGTTCAATGAACTTGTTCTCTAACAAACACTCATATATTTGTTTAAGTATCTTCATACTTTAGTCTATAAGATCGACTAATTCTTTCATAAGAAAAAAATAAAGCATATGCTACTCTTTTTAAGTTCTATTAATTTTCAGTTTTAATAGAATAATAATTAGTAACAATTTGGAAATAATACATTACTAATATCAATATTATAATTATAATCTCATTATAATTTTATTTGTAACATATAATTATCCTATAGATTTTATTATATACATCTAAACATATACATGATAAAAAATGTCTTTAAATTACTGTATAGCACTTAAACTAACAGTTCTCACCCTTCACCTTGAAGGTACTTGAACCCAAGGTTTCCTCCCATCATGAGGTAATGTCACTTTTGATCTTGCTTCTTGTCAGCACAAAACCTGAGCAAGTGAAACGATATTATTTTTGGTTCTTGAACTAGACTTGAATTTCTTTTTTTGTTGTTGTTTTCTTCCGTTATAGTTCTCCATTGAAGAAATTGATAGTATTCAAAGTTTCCATTTGATAAGATCTTCGTATTGTTAATAAGTGCACTACGTGGAAGGCACATTAAGTTTTAGTGGACACTTGCTGTATGCACCAAATTCATTCCCCGAACATTTCAGAGTTTTGTTTAGGAAATTGACATTATCAAACTCTTTTTTTTTTAAAGACAGACCGATACGATAATATCCTTAAGCATATTTGTTTAAGTTAAAAACCTCATACCTGCAGTACGGTGTCGATCTTCCATCCTCTTTGACCTTAATAATTAATTACCTTCAAATAAAGACACACCGCTCTCCTCAACCACTGGCGGCCTTCTAATGTCATGTATCCGTTTCAGGCTGTGTGTGGTGGTAAACGCTAACTCTAATATTTGGGATCTATGAAACTGTTTCCTGCTTAAGCTAGTGGCTGCCCATTCTTGCATTTAACATTAACTGTGGATGGGGCTCTAGCTGCCTCCTGCCAAATTGCCTTTCCAACTCTATGCAGTGGTGGTGGTTGTCTTATATTAGTTTAATTCGCAATACCTGTAACTGACGAGTTGAGACATAACCACATGCGTGTCCAACCAGAAAATGGACTGTTCTTATTGCTCATGTTTTGTCTTTATTTGATGCGTCTGATAGGTAAAGGGTCCTTGATCAGTGGAACCCGAGTGCCAGGTCAAATGTCAAGAATCATTTATGTAAGGTCCTAAACGGTCTGGCTTTTTTGATGGAGTCATGTTCCTAAGTAGAGCTCCACGGCCGGCTTTGTGGCCTATTCACTAAATCATCGACCAGAGCTATGTTTTATGCTATACATAATAAGGCCAGCTGGCTTTACTTGTGCATGCATACAAGTACTGTTCTGTATGTGCTAGAGAAAATTTTTCGTTGGTTGTAATTGGCAAAAGATGCATATTAACTTTGGATTTAGTTAATTATTAAAGAAATTGGAAATTGATTGTAGTTAACAATGAGTACCTCAATGTTGAAATAATTAAGTGGATAAAATATAATCACAATTCAATTAAAATTGAAAATTAGAATGTACACATTATATCATTATAAATAAAAATATAAATTAGAACAAAATATTCACTAACCAATGATAAGTTACAACAATTAATTTAAAACGTAGAATTTGTAAGACTGGATTCTCACAAGTTCTATTATTAAATACTTGAATGCGTGTTTCGATATTTGTAATAGGAGGCTAAATGAGTAGTTATAAGTGAATTAAACTAATTATAGTTATACATTTTAATTTGTCCTCATTTTCGCATATTCTTATATTTGGTCTTACCACCATGCATTATTTATCTTCATTTAGATATATTGTTACTTGTGCTTTAGTTCTTTCAACACAAGCTTTAACTATACCTCTTCTTTACTGATTTGTGTAGCTATTACATATTTTGCCTATGTTGTCGACATAGCCACAACTAATTGTACCTTTGAATCTCAACTTAAAGCTCTACCATCAAACATAAACACATAACCAATAGTAGATTGCTCTTATCAAGATCACAATCATAATTAGAATCAACGTATCCTTTAATAAAGTCTAATCCTCTTTATTATAATGTAACATCAAGGTCTCTTTAATATATCGTAGGATCCTCTTTACAATATTCCAAGATTCTCTACTAAGATTTGCGATGAGTGACCAACCACTTGCATTGCATTTGTAATGTTAAGTCTTATAAAAAATATAGTAAATATTAGACTCCTTATTGTAAATGCATAAAGTACTTAAGACATCTTCATCATCTCATTTTCACTGCTAGGGTTTATACTGAGGATAACTTGAAATTAATAAGAAGAAAGGTAGATATTGGCTTATATTTTTGAATGTTAAAGCATTAAGCATGTCAAACTAATGACATTAACTAAGTGCTCCTTGGGAGGCAATCCAAGAATTAAGATAAGTTTTATTTGTTTTACTTTATTTTATTAGTATTTTGTTATTTTTATTTTGTAGGGAGTGAATTGTTGGAACTTTATGGCCAGAAGTATCTCCAAATTCCTTCACCAACATCGTCACCACCTCAATCATCGTAACAGGTTCATGCTCTAACCTTTCTCTTTTCCTTTTGTTTTTACTTTTTTCTTGTCATGTTTAGTTTCTTTTATGTGTTGCTTTTCTCCTCGCATTGAGGACTATGTGTGGTTCAAGTGTCGGAGGTTTGCATTGTCATCATGAATGTGAATTTTGCATGTCTTGTTGTTTGTTTTTTTATGAGCTTAATTGACTATACATTTATTTCATAACACTTTGTAATTAATGATATGAAAATATTTAAGATACTCACTTTAGTTCAGATATAGTTTTAGGTACAATTAGGAAACAAAAGAGCTAAAGTGAGTTGAAAGTACAATATTTGAGCCGTTTTTTAGATATTCACATTCAATTTTCTTCATGGAGCAAGAATGAGACATATTAGAGCAAGAGGAGATAAGATAAAGCCTAAAAAAGAAGAATGAGGCATTGGAGAACTCACGACTATAAAACCAATTTATCATGGCTGTGAGGTGCAAACCATGTCAAAAATGAGGCATCGGAGAACTCACGACCATAAAACCAAATTGTCATGGTCGTAAGCATTAACTCATGGCCATGACAATTTGGTTTTGTGATTGTGAGTTCTCAAATGCCTCATTTTTGACATAGTTTGCACAACCGCGTGAGACATCACTCACAACCGTGAGACACTTTTCACACCCATGAGAAGTTTTGCACCACTTTGAGACATATGCTAGCTCACCAATTTTAACCCTACTTATTAGAATAAAATGACATACTGTGTGACAGAACAAGAGATGTTCTATTTGGAAGATGCATTTTGGAGTGGTGAACTCTGAGTTTTGAAGAAGAGAAGGGACAAAGCTCCATTCCTCTGGAGACTTATAAAGGGCTAGTTTTCTGACGCTGATTCGGAGGTGGCATTGACGTTGAAGAATTCGGTTAAGTATTTCTATCATTGTTTGTTGTTCTTTTTCTTAGGGATTGATTATGTTATCCTATGTTTAATGTTTATGTGTTGTGTAAGAATGATTAAATGTTCTATTTAATTGCTTTTATGTAAGAACCCTTTGCTAGAATCTTTAATATAATCCTTAATTATTATGTTGAAATTCATTTATGGCAATTAATAGTTTCAAATCATTAGGGATAACATAACTTAGGTTACATGATCCAATTTTGTGTTTTTTTCCTTGATTAATCTTCTTTCCTAACTCGTAATGCGACTGTCTAATTAAATCTAGAGAGCTTATTGTAAGATGTTCGATAATTGAGTTTAATTAACGAGCTCTTCTTAATTAAACAAAATCTAAGGAAAATTGAGGTTAACAGAGTTTATTGTTAACCTACGATTAATAGTTTATAGGAGATGTATAAGAACAATAATTTAATGAAATATGTTCAACCATATGTAGGTCAAGATTGAACAAATGACCGAGTCCTTAACAAATTCATCACTTTTATTATTTTTAGGTTATTTGATTTAATTTGCTTTTTTTTTTAGTTTAGTTTCATTTTATTTTCTCATTTGAACCAAACCAAACCCCCATAACTTAAACACCGATTATTTTCTTAACAAAATCTAACTGAACACTCTCTGTGGGATCGACCTAGACTCGCCACTACTATAGTTGTAGGTCTAGTTATTTTGAGTAGTGATATGAAACACTGGGGAGTATAGTGCTTTAGATTTTGTTCTTAATTTTAATTGATTTTTTGTCTATATTTGTTTATAATTAGTTTCTTTTCAGTTATTTCTTAATCTTTTCACTTTTTATTAGTATTTGTGAAAAAAATTATGGAAGAAGTAACTTTTCCTATAACTCATATTCTCAATCTTATAACCAAGTTTGGACTGGTCATATGAACAATAGTTATAGATGGGATAATCAAAATAATTACGTCCTTGATAGTAGGACACACAACAATTCCTACATATGCCGAAAACCCCTTCTTCCAACTAAGGTACATCTCTGGATGACTTTTTCAAAAATTTTATTGCTAACAATCTTCAATTTCAACAGGTTGTGCAACAACTTCAATAGGGTATACAACAATTTCAACAAAATTGTCTACAATTTCAGCAAGAGGAAAGGCAATTTTGGTCTAGTTTCTAAAATTTGAAGAGACAACAAAACTCAGGTACAGCTTTGGAAGAATTGATTAATATTATGAATGTTAATAATTTGCAATTTCAACAGGGTGTACAACAGTTTCATCAGGGTATACAGCAGTAGTTCCAGCAAGAAATGATGCAATTCCATCCAGATACAATGTCTAGACTCCAGAACTTAGCAACCCAAATAGGTCAGATGACAGAAACTATTGACCACTTAGCATCATAAGTGAAGAGAAGTAGTAATATCAACTTGAGGTATACCCAGTGGACGTTAGTAGACAAACCTTACAGAGTGAGAAGGAGCTTGAGAATCTTGAGAGAACTACTCAAAGAATTGCTTATATCGAAGAAGTGGAGAAAGAGCTCAAAGAAGAAAAGGAAATATCATTTAGCTCAAAGGTAAATGGTAAGTCCTTATTGTTTTTAAATTAATTCTTCACCTTTACATAGCAGAATGGAGGAATTAAACGAGGAGGAAAAAGGTGAAGAGACATTCGAGATATTCCAAGAGTGTTGAGACTCAATAGAGATTGGAAATCTAAAGATAAAGAAGATGCTGAAGGTGAATGATTATCAACTTAGGCCCTATCCTGAACAACCTCACATAGAGAGGGTGCAAACTGTAACACCAGAAGATCATAATTTCATCACGTGAGGAAAGTATAGAGACGAGCCAACGACACTAAATAGAGACGCTTCTTGGGAGGTATCTCAAAGGAAGTTAATTTCTTTTCTTTACATTTTCACATTTCTTTTTATATGCATATGTGTTTTTAAGTTTGTTTGTTCTTACTTGTTTTTAAGTTTTCCACGAAAAGAGAGAGAGAATCAAACAATCAAATAAACAAACAAACAATTTCTCTTTTTCTATTGCTTCTAGGATTATATAGTCATTATTAGAGAGTGAATTGACTAGAAGAATCCATATCAACTTAACATGTACTTTTATTTTTGTGATTGGTCAATGTGCATTATCTTTAGAAGAGTAGTGGCTAGTGGTAGACAAAAGCCAGTAAAATTTTGAGCCTTTATATATTGACAAATTTATATCAGCCATGTTGTATTTTGTTTCTGTGTGATCTTATGATATGCACATCCTGATTTTGCTTTGATTTTATATTCAAGATCATATTTTTTTCACATGCATTAGCATGAAAATGATTAGACATTTTTTGTTTTTCCAAGCTACATTAGCCAAATAGCCTACCCATTGATATGAAATTTCCTTTGTTAGGCCCCCTTGAGCTTTATTAGTCTTTCTTTTTGTACTAACCATATTGCATACTTTTAAACTTAACCAAATATCCTACCCATGCCATAAAATTAGTGCGGCATTTGTTAATTATTGACAATTGTGGATATATAAAAGTTTAAGCGTAGGGGTGTGCAAATATGTGGGTGGGATATATTTTTCAGAATGGCATGTTATAAATTCCATTATTGGTGTAGCTTCTTTTAATTTTTAAATGAAAACAAAGAAGAAGAAAGAAAAAGAGAAAAGCAAAAGAAAAAAGAAAAAAGAAGAAAAAGGAAAAGGAAAAGAAAAAAAGAAAAAATTAAATTAAATTTTAAAAGAGGAAATGCATATGTTTTGAAAAGTTACTCATTATTAGTCCTTCCTCTTAAAGTTGTAATGAAAGGGTTACTTGAGTATAATGTGAATGAGGGAGATGTAGTTCTTAAGGGTGACTCCCTACAGTTACAATGTCTTGTTTATTATCAACTTTTAAGAGTGACATGTGCTTGATGTAGTTTATGGTATGAAAGCTTGAATTTAAGCTAGGAAACATGGTTTTTGCATTCATCACAGTTATGTACACAATTGTGAGTGAATGTTAGATTTTGTGTTTGATGTTATATTGAGTGTTTTTCTTGTTTTACTAGCTTTGATGACTTTTATGCTACTTTACCCAAATAGATCTCATCTCACCCTTGACCATATTATAACCTTGAAAAGTCATTTGATTCATGATTTTGCATGTGACCCATAGTGGTGGAGAAATGAAATGATTTGCAAAGTTATGAAATGTCTCGATTGTGAATGGTATTTAAGTGCACCCATAAATACATCTTATATAAACACATTTTTCAAGTATACCTCTAGATTTCTCAGTTTCTAAAGGTAATAAATGTCGATTGATTATGAGTAAAAGCGTTGAATGTTGAATTCTTGCTATAGTTTTTGAAAGTTATTCATCTTTGCTTGTGACTATATATTATTGGGAAAAATGGAAAATAAGTAAGTATTTTTGGTGATTTTGCTTTTGATGTTTTGCCCGAATATGGTCAAAAGCCAAGTATGGAGGAAATTAATATATGTTTAATTGACTATACATTTATTCCATAACACTTAGTTAGTAATGATATAAAATGCCTAAGATACTCATTTTAGTTCATATATGATTTTTGGTACAATTTGGAAGCGAAAGAGCTAAAGTGAGCCAAAAGCATAATATTTGAGTCATTTTTCAGAGATTCACAATCAATTGTCTTTATGGAGCAAGAATGAGATGGATTAGTGCAAGAGGAGATAAGATAAAGCGTAAAAAGAAAAATGAAGCATTGGAGAACTCACAGCCATAAAACCAAATGGTCATAATTGTAAGGATTAACTCATGACCATTACATGGTTTGCATGGGTGTGAGACACCTCTCTTGCCTATGCAAGGTGTCTCATGGCCGTGAGACAATTCTCACACCCGTGAGAAGTTTTGCACCACTGTGAGACATATGCCAGCTCACCTATTTTATCCCTACTTTTTGGTATAAAACGATATAATGTGTGATGGCACAAGAGATGTTTCGTTTGAGGGAAGCATTTTGCATTGGTGAACTATTTGTTTTGAAGAAGAGAAGGGGAAAAGCTCCATTCCTTTGGAGACCTATGGAGGGCTAGCTTTCGGACACCAATTTAAAGGTAACATCGATGCCGAAGAACTCAGTAAAGCAGTTTTTATCATTGTTTGTTGTTCTTTCTCTTAGGGATTGATTATGTTATCATATGTTTAATGTTTGGGTGTTGTGTAAGAATGATTTAATGCTTTATTTGATTGTTTTTATGTAAGAACACATTTCTACAATCTTCAACATAATTCGTAATTGTTATGTTGAAATTCATTTGTAGCAACTAATGATTTCGAATCATTAGGGATAACATAACATAGGTTAAATGACCTAAGCTTGTGTAATTGTTACCTTGATTAATTTTTTTTCCTAACTCATAATGCGACTATCCAATTAAATCTAAAAAGCTTGTTCTAAGATGTTCAATAACTAGGTTTAATTAACGAGCTCTTCTTAATTAAACAAGACCTAAAGGAAAACTTGGGTGAGCAGAGCTTATTGTTAACTTACGATTAATAGTTGCTAAGAGAACTATAAGAACCATAATTCAATGAAATATGTTCAACTGTGAGTAGGCCAAGAGTGAACTAATGACTGGGCCCCTAACAAATTCATCACTTTCATCATTTTTAGACTGTTTGATTTAATTTGCTTTTATTAGTTTAGTTTCATTTTATTTTCTCATTTGAACAAACCAAAAATCCCATAACCTAAATGCCGATTATTTTCTTAAAAAATCTAACCAAACACTTTCTGTGGGATCGATCTAGACTCGTCACTGTTATAATTGTAAGTCTAGTTATTTTGAGTAGTGTTATGATGCATTGCGTCATTTTTGTTTAAGTTGACATAATGTGTAGCGTAAGTGTGAATTGTGTGAATGCGTCAATGCCTATAACTTGATGGAATTAGTTTAGATTTGAGCACATTCTTTTAAGTTGTAAAGACATATTAGCTTGTGAAATTTATGTTCTAGGTATCTTTGGTTAAATATGCATGTCAATTAGGATATAACGTTAGTTCGTTCACCTTAGGAAATTTGGTACATACATTTATAATTATAAGTCAATTGAATAAGCAGCATCATTAATAACCATTCATAAGGATGATTAGCTAAAAGAAATGAATTAGGCCATGTGAATTGTGAAAAAAAAAGTGTCACTTTAATAATTAACTATTCTGCTGGCCTTTAGGTTATAAATATAGTTAGTAACCAGTTGAGAATGTGATATAGCTAAGTAACTGGGGGACATTCATCACAAATATTTACTTTCACATCAAATGGCTAGAATGACATTCTAACCAAGTCTATCAATAAAGCATGACCTAGTTGAGTAACCAAGAAATATTCTTCACAATTGTTTACCTTCGTGTCAAAAGAATTAGTCAACATTAAAGTAAATAAAAGTGGTGCTTTGATAAATAAATCCTACCTATCTTTGAAAATAGCAAGAACTTTGATGAAAAGCTATTTAATGATAGTTATACTTTTGATTGACTATTAATTATCAATGTGTGTGTACAAGTGCTTAGGGTGAATGAATATGATGTTAAGGTCTTGATTAGTATGTATATTCAATCCAAAGTACTTAGCCACAGATTGCATAAGTTAATATGTTGGAACTTGATTGATTGTTGTTTGAGGTTAAAATAATTTCGTAAAGTTAGATGCCATTGTAACATTATTACATATGCATAATTGTATGTATTATTATTTGGTGTGTCTGAGATTGTATTTGTTTTGTTTCTGCTTAAGGAAAAGAAAAGGTTTAAGTGTGGGGATGTTGATATTCGTAGTTCACATTATGTTTCAGTGTATTTTTAGGTGTTGAGTAGATGATTTGTGCATGTTTAAGTTTATAATTATATTAACGTGAAGGTGTGTATATATTTTTTAGTGTTTTATGGTTTAGAGCATGATACTGGAATTTAATTTTGTGCGCTTTAGGTGTTTTAATGTATTTGTTAGTGTATGAACTTAGATGAAGAAGATTGAAAGAAGCTAGAGAAAGCCTGGACAAAAGAAATAAGGTCACGATCGTGACATGCCTGCCACAGTCATGACAGAAGGTCTCCTAACCAATTTTCACAAAGTCACAATAGTGACTCCTCTCAGGGATGTCCTTCTGTTTTAAGTTTTGGAGGGTCTTTTCAAACTTTTTGACCTAGGTAAAGCCTTGTTTTATCCTAAATGGTAAAAGAACTATATAAGAACAAAAAATGACTCTAATTAGGGGGAGCCTCCATTTGCCACTATGGGAAAGAAGATAAGGAAGAGAGAAGAAGGAGATAAGAGAAGAAGGAGCTACTGTTGTCCAGCCACTCCAGTCATCCGTTCCAAGTTATTTCTACAGTCCTCTTGTTCTTTATTTAATCTAATGTATGATTTGGATATGAGGATGTTGAACATATTGTTAAGGATGTTCTAACTTCATTTTGGGATTGACTCTTGAATCATTTTGTGATTTGTTTTCTTTTGATGTTAATGAAATTGTTTGGGTATTGTGATGTTTATGGTTTTTGCATACTTTGGTAATGAATCGAGAGATTGAATTTGTAGAACATGATTAGGTTGGTTAATGAGAATTAACGACTTAATAGATCAAGTAAACATCAAATTGGTACTTATGCAAAAAAAGATCTTGACCCGATTGTCTAGTTGATTGCTTAAGATTAATTAGAGACATAGGTCGTTTTTGTTAATTGAGAAATTGCAAAATCAAAATTTCAGTTTCAATTAGGAGTTATTAACTAGGGTTTAATGATTAGATATTAAGAAAGAATAATCGACCCTTCAAAGATCTAGGACCGATGCTAATTACATCAAAAGTGATTAGGGTAACAAAATGACGATAGATAAATCCTATCTGCTCATAATTAGTTGATCTTGTCCTATTGTGATATCTCAATTGGTAAGTGGTTGTACTCTATTTTAATCTACATGTGTTAATTTCAAAATTTTCATTTTAATTAATCCATATTCAATTGCTTAATTTGTTGTTTAGTTTTAGTTTCATTCTCATCATAATTTTAGACCTTAGACAAAGTTAAGATTTAATTAATTTAGCTAATTCCTCATGGGATCGACACCTCAACTACTACGTTTATGATTCGTGCGATTGTAAAACTTTGAGGGTTTTATAGAACTAAAACTTACTCAACAACAGCCCTGCATAACGTGGAATTAGATCAAGAATCATTTCATAAGCAGCTCGCCCATAGGCCAATTTAAGGCTAGTCATTCTTATGACAATTCATGTCTAATAGCTATTAGATTCTAGAATAGATGGAAATTATATATGTACATTTAAATAATAGGTGCAAGACAAATTTAGGTTTAGCTTTAAACAATACAAATAGGTGATCAGTATTGCAAATGCTTCTGTCCTTTGTGTATAGCCTACCCAAAGTGGCTCACTAGCAATTAACAGAGGCCTTAGGAACAGAAAAGTTGTATCGAACCAATTTATCCCAGCTGATTCTAGAAAAGTGACCTCTGAACTGGTTTATATAGGTGGCTTTAATGAAAATGCCAGTGTTATGTAGTTTCTAAACTAGGAAGTCAATGTTTATGGGGAAAGAACTATAGTTAGGCAAGTTAGAAATTAGGAGGGATATCCCTTAACTGAAGCACATCTAGGTGTTATTACTAATGATTCCCATGAATTTTTAATTAAGAACTAATTTAAATCTAAAGAATTTAGAACTAATCAAAGGTATAAAGGACTAATATGCACCAATTATCAAACCAAAATCGAGTATCTTGCCCATTTCCTATCTGCATTATAATGAAGGGATAAATTCATTCTCTCATTTGAAGAATTTCAATAAATGGATTCTGTGCTTCATTCTCTTTCAGGTTCCAAAAGTTCTTGTTATTTAGATAATTGGAATGCACCTATCTAATCTAAGTCAATTCCCTGTCAATGAGTTGCCTCTAAATCTACTTAGCTAGAAGCATTATATTATTAGTCTTCAAGGACACAAACCTTAGCCCTCTTTCATGAATGGGAGAGCAAACCTTAGCTAATCTCAACTTAGCTATACAGGAGTTATTAATGTTACTATTCCAAAGGAATCTTTTCATCATTCTTTCCAGCTCTTTGATTACCCTTTTGGGAAGGACCATATGTGAACCCCAGTGAGTGTGTAGGTTAATAGTATATTTTTTATAAGCTGAACTCTACCTACTAAAGTAAGAAAAAATTTTCCATGCAAATATCGCTTTTTCAGTAAGCTTAACGATCATGTTGCAATAAGATAATTTAGGCTTTTTAGGGAATATAGGTAATCCAAGGTAAGTAAATGGCGACTCCTAGAATTGCATACCTGATATCCTCTAAAGAGTGTTAAGATTTGTAACTCCAACAAAAACCATTAGTTTGCTTTTTTGGAAGTTGACTTGCGGACCAGACATAGATGAGAACATCTTAAGGGAATTCGTAATAATTTCTAGAGATTGTAGATTTTAGTTTCAAATATAGTAGATCATCAATATAACTCAAATAGAAAAGCTTCAACTCTTTACATTTATAATGATGTTTAAAGGAACCATAATTTGGAATGTTCTTCTATGTGATTCTATAAAGGATTTCTACAATAATGATGAAGAGGTAAGGAGACAGTAGGTCATCTTATCTAATGCCTTCAGTGCCTATCAAGAGGGGGGTTGGTTCACCACTGATCAGGAAATTATCAGATATGGTGGTGACATAAGGTTTGATTTATGAGATAATAAGTCTAAAAAATTGAAGGCCTTTAAACAATTGAATATAAACTCCTATTCTAAAGAATTGAATGCCTTATATAATTCCATTTTTACAGAGCAACTTTTAATGGCATTGTTTTTCTGGTAATCCTTGAAAAGATTATGTACAAGTAGAAGATTATCCCCCATCTGTCTCCTATTAATGAAGGCACCCTGGTAATAATCAGTAATGGAAGTTAGCACTTGCCTGAGTCTAGTAGCTAAACTTTTAACAATATCTTTGTATATCAAATTATAGCAAGCTACAAGTCTGAAATTTTAGATGAACTTCGGATTTTTTTTGTCTTGGGGATTAAGCACAAGTAAGTCTTGTTCAACTCCTTCAACATATTTTAGCTATTCAAGAATTCTTTAATATAACCAATCACTAAACCACTAGTAATTTCCCAAGCGTTTTGAAAAATGTATGCATTCAAATTGTTTGGGCTAGAGTTGCTATCAAGTTTAAGAATAAATATAACCTTTTTTATTTCATTTGAAGAGACTAGTTTGATGAGTATAGAGCAAACTTCAGGATCAAAACAAAATGGGAAGATTTCCTTAATGTCCTAAATAGAAGAGAAGCAAGAAGATGAGGTTCCTAACAACATTTTACAAAAAATTAAAGGTAATTTCCTTCATAGAGGCTTAATCCTTATGAGGGTTACCGTTAATGTCCAGCAGTACATTTATCTTGTTAATCTTTCTCTAGGAGGTTATTGAAGAAGAATCTAGTAAACTTGTTCCCATCCTTGAGCTAGTGTAATCTAGCCTTTTGCCTAAGGAGTGAATTATGGCAAGAAAGAGTAGTAAAATAGTCCTTTAAAGCATGATCCTCTAGAACTCTAAGTTTAGCATTATAAGGGGAGTTGTGTATCTCATCCTGATAGTTTAGGAGTTAATTCTTGGCATTCTTAAGTTACATTTCAGCAATTGGACAGGAGACATTTTTCAGAAATTTAGGCTCCTCCTTCACCTTCTTAATTTTCTTGACAAGTTGATATGCCTTACACCCACGAATATGTGTATTGATTCTCTTTCTTATAGCTTCTTACAATCCATCCACCAAAGTCATGAGATTGTAAATCTAAATGGAGATTTACAAGATCGGTTGATAGACAAACCTTGAAACTTAATTATGGAGTGATCAGAAAACAAGTGAGCGCTAAAGTGATCCCAACCTATAGGAAACTTATTCAACCAAGAATTGATGAGAATTCTATTAAGTTTCTTTAAAGCTAAATCCATTATTCTTATTAGACCAAATAAAAAGATTCCCACTAAAGCTAAGATTAGTGATTCTAGCCTAGCAATAATAGAGGAAAGTTTGTTACCATTTGTGTTTATTCTAATATTGAGTCTATCAGCTTCTTTAAATTTGAGAATACAATTAAAATCACCAGCAAGTAGCTATATCATAAGAAAAGATAAAAACATAACAAGGCATGGCGGCTTGACACGTTCTCGGTGATATCCAATGTGAGAGAAGATCACAAGCTTATGATGATTAATTAATAAAAGGAGTGGAGTACCATTAAGGTTGATTGATAATTCAATAAAGAGGTGACAGTTAGGGGCCAGGAAGCAAGGATTCCCCTTTCTTTGATAACATACATCCCTTATTCCCGTGGTTATGGTCAAAAGTATTTGTTAAGATAATGGTAGGGGCAAGGAGAGCATATATGACCATAGAAAAAGCTAAAAAGAGAGTTGTAAAAAATATTAAGTGGAGGTTAGGAGTCTTTCATTTAGCCATTAATCCCGACAATGTAGCTTTTATCTTTGAAGTTGAGTTCGTGAGAGCACTTGTTCAAATATTATATATTTTTACCGTAAAATTAAGGATTACTACTGTGGACTTCGTTGCTTATTTATGCTCTTAACAATTAGATGATAATAAAATACAAATTGTAACCTTTAAAATTTTTTGACAACTCTCTAAAAAGCACATTCACTATTTTTTAAATTTACACATGTATGAACTCGATTTGTTTTTGTTACACTAAAAAGCACATTCAGAGGTACAGGAAAGAAGGAAATTGAATATTCTTTTATGGCAAACCAGCTGGAGAAGATGGACTTCACTCTTGATGGGGACCACTCATCCTTCCTTGCAAATGCGTCTGTCGAGGCTGTCCTCATTCCTCGGCTTTCTGTCAGCTCTTGTTTCGTAATCGTCTCCCGTACCGGTAACCCACATGAAAAAATATAAATATAAATATAATATATAATAAAGAGAAAAATATTATAAAAAAACCTATGAAACAACCACGATTTCTTAAAGGGAGATCATTTATCAGTATCTTATAACCGTAAAGTTTTCTATTTTAGACTATGTCAATACCATTCTAGATTACATCTCTCAATTTTACTTGGGCTTTTTTTCTTTCTCTTATAGTTTCAAATTTCAATCTTCTTGTATCTTGTTACTGGAACATCTAAATGTCTCTTTTCAATATGTCTAAATTACCTAATTTTTTTCTCTTAAATTTTTAATAATATTAATTACCTTTAATTCATCCCTTTATCGTTGCATTCATGAAATTATCACTTTGCCTAACATCTACTGTAGCATCCTTTGGATGTTATGAATATCATACCGGCCCTAGTA
>JANKYF010000004.1:37331127-37342390 GCA_029829435.1 Erythroxylum hondense | reverse complement strand
ACCCTCATCGTAGGTTACGTATCGGAATGACCTACGGGTATTTCGGTATGTACTCTACGGTAAGGGGGCGCTACATAGCAATTTATTGGTCAAAAGTAAAATTTAAACCTTAATGCTTACATACACTATAACTTAATGCTTACATACACTAGAGTGCAAATTAAACCATAATATTTCAAAGTGTTTAATTTAAACTCTATTGTTTCTATAATGTGTATAAGAGAGCCTAAGTAAATGAAAAGTTTGATAGTATTAAAACTTCATCATTTGAATGCTACGTCAATGTTACTAATGTTTTTTACAACTAAATAGTAAGTCTACTACCATGTGATTTTTTGGGATCCATTATCTAAATTTTAAAATATAATTATTTATACAATTATCTCACAAAACTTATCCATTTGTTGCCTCTTCTAATAACCTTTCTTCCATACTAAAATCAATAAAGTAGCAATTACATTAAGATCTAAGGCATTCTTTAATAGATATCGATATTGACATTAGTAGAAAGATAAGTGATGTTGCTTAGATATCGATTGCAATATGAATTTTTAATTTACTGAGTTAACTTTTAAAGTATTTATTTAATCATTCCTCACTTTTAAAGCATAGAGAAAAGCTATAGATACTATTGTAGCTTCAAACTTTTACCGGACTATTTTGTTTTGCATACTTATTTCCTTTTATAGATATTGCTATAGCTTCAAACTTTTACTGGACTATTTTGTTTTGCATAGTTATTTCCTTTTAGATGTTGCATTTTATTTTGTTTCCAGTGGAAGATTACTAGTAGAACATGCAAGGAAGTTTTCCAATTGTTATACCCTGATCAAAAACTAGGTCATTACTTTTTTTACATGGGAAGCTAAAACATTATGAGTCTAAAAGCAGAGTCACAGAGGCGGGGATGCCTGAGTGGCGGCCGCGAGGATGGCGCAGTCCAGCCGAATCCTGAATTAAGACTTCGTGGATAAGCGATGATGGGTCCCGTAAGTACTGAAGGCCCGGCCTGGATGCAGCTACTAAAGAGGCGAGGAGATCAGCACACTAGTTACCCTCACGATGGATATGTTGGAAGTGAACCTCCCACGGCCTGTCAACAACAAAGAGATGTTAGTCAAGTTGGCAGTGGAGGGGGAGAGGATGCTGATTATCTCAAGCGAATCCACTTCCACAACCACGCGGCAATAGCCACTATCCCATGCCAAGCTGAGCCCGGTGTGGACCTCCCATAATTTGACCTCAAGGGGGTACCGCGTCCAAGATAATGAAGAAAGCCGCCACACCAAAGACCATGGCAATTTCTCAAAAGACCCCCAGCTGCGGTCTGGAGCGACCCTGCACTGGCAATGCCATCTGTGTTCAGTTTAATCTAACCCGCACGAGGTTTCACCCAGCCCACCAGAGTATCCTGAGGAAGCCTCAGGTCGGGGAAAACCCGATTGGCCAACGAATGACAATCCAATTATTGTAGTCCAGGACAATGTGCACACCGTGGGGGGGGGTGCAGTTAAAAGCAGGATCGAAAATGCTTGCGTTCCGCCACTTCCAAATGAACCAACAGGCAACGCCAAAGAGGAAAGTCCAGTCGAAATGATAGAACTGGAGATGCGTGGTAAGGTGGGAGCCGAGCCAACTCTCCGCATCAAGAGTGAAAAAAGCCCGATCGATAAGGTGAGGAGGGAATTGCTGCCATATAGAGGACACCTAAGGCAATCTCGAATGGCGTGCAGGATAGTCTCCTCTTGGCCATAAAAGCGCAACCACTATCTGGAGTAAGGGAGCGTTTAGCCGGCTGCTGGTTCGTTAATAATTTATTGTTAGCCAAAAGCTAGAGGAAAGCCCGAATCCGTTGAAGACCGAGCCATTTCCAGATGACATCCCAAAGCCGACACCTTTCGACCGGGCGGGACTGCTCGACAAGGTCATAAGCGGAAGCAACTGTAAAGCCACGAGGGTAAGTGGGACCCTAGACCAATTGGTCAGTGCCCCTCCCTGTGCACACCTGGTAGAAAGAAGCAACCCGCAAACAAACAGAAGCAGGGAGGTAGTGTTGGAACCGATGCCATTGCCACTCACCCTCCTCAGTCAGATAATCAGCCACGGTAGCGGTAATGTCGCTAGACGGAACATCAGTGGTGGTCACTAAATACAGCGGACCCAAGTCTTCAATCCAGTTGTCCAGCTAAAAAAGAATCCGTCTCCCGTCCCCGAGCTTCCAGGCCGCTCCTTGCCGCACAATAGGCCATGTCGCAGCTATCTCCCTCCAAGTCCAGGAGGCGCTAGAACGGTCCAACGTCAGAGGGAGATGAGTAGAGTCCAGGCGGTATTTGGCTCGGAGGATCTAGACCCACAGAGCATGAGGTTTGGTAAAAAGGCCCCAACCTAGCTTAGCGAGGGACGCATCATTGGACTAACAAATCCACTTAATGCCCAATCCTCCTACAAACTTGAGTTTACAGATGGTGGTCCAATTGACAAGATGGATTTTCCGCTGACCGTCATGGGCTCCCTAGATGAAGTTCCTCATTAATTTTTTCAGTCCATCGCAAAGCTGACGAGGGAGCCGAATCATCTGCATAGTGAAGATGGGAAGTGCAGCAATGACGGATTGGGTTAAGGTAACCCGACCTGCCAAGGTTAACTGGCGAGCTTTCCAACCCGAGAGTTTCATCTGGGCCTAATCAAGGATATACTGATAAGTATGGTGAGTAGTACGCTCATGTAACAACGGGACCCCCAGATATTTGTCAAGATTAGTCGCACTTTGGACATGCAAGGCGTGGCTAACCAGTCGAGCGGTGGCTTTAGGAACATTCTTAGAAAAGAACAGTTGAGTTTTAGCTTTATTGACGCTCTGGCCTGAAGCTGCACAAAAGAGCTCACGTGTACGATACAGGAGCTGGGCCTGCGAAACCGTGGCTTCCGCAAATAGGACTAATTCGTCGGCAAAGAAAAGGTGCGAGAGCGGGGTCCCCGTCTACTGAGTTTAATCGGCCGCCAGTGACCGTGGCCCACAACCCGATGGATGAGATGCCCCAAACGTTCCATGCACAAAACAAAAAGATAAGGAGATAACAGGTCCCCTTGACGGATACCGCGAGAGGGAGAAAAAGGGTAAGATAAGGTACCCTGCCAGTTAACTTACATGGTAACCGTGGTAACACACCGCATGATGATCGAAATGAGAGTAGTGGGGAGGCCGATATCAGTAAGGGTGTCCTGGATGAAGTCCCACCGAAGGCGGTCATACACCTTCTCGAGGTCGACCTTGAGAGCAAAATACCCCGTCTTGCCCCGTAGGGACCGCAACCTATGGATGGCTTCCTGGGCGATAATAATGTTATTCGCAATATGCCAGCCAGGAATAAAGCTACACTGGTTATCGGCCACTAGGTAACCTAGGTGGCTTTTCAACCGATTAACCACGACTTTGGTAATAATCTTATAAAGAACCGTGCAAAGGCTAATGGGTCGAAATTGGGAGATATGAGTGGGGTTAGGATTTTTTGGTAACAAGACCAGGATAGTTTGGTTAATGTCCTCTTCCCACTTCTCCAGACGGAATATAGCTTGGACCAACTCCACCACCGTCTGCCTGATAGTGGTCCACTGCGATTGATAACAAAGCGCATTAAATCCATCCACTCTCGGGGCCTTATGGGGGTTCATAGAGAAGACAGCCCATCAAATTTCCTGGGCATGGATGGGGGCCGCGAGCTCGAGGCTCCCGTCCTCCCGAAAAGTGGGGAAGGCTCCCAAAATGAGACACGGCGGATCGGTCGCGCCATCAGTAGCATACAGGTGGGCATAAAAGTTCAATGCAAGAGACCTCTGGAGCCCTTGATCGGAAATTAAAAGACCCTCGTCATTGTAGAGGCGGTTGTTCTTTAAATGTCGTCGTTTGGCCATAGTGAGGGTCGATCTTTATAGTAACTTTGTTCTTGATTTTTGTGGTGTTAGACATTGTAATCTTGCATTCTAAGTTGAATAAAGAAAAGAAAGATGAAGATAAGTTGGTGCATTGAGACAAAATGGCTGATATGGAAGATGAAAACTAAGACAAATTAATAAGGGAGTTTAACCTTGTGTTAAGTGATTTGACGTGTGAAACCACATTTGATCCGCTAACAACACATGGGTTCCTTGATTCGATCAAAAATAACTTCTTTTTTGTCAAAGAGATGATAGAGGTATTGTCATCCAAGATGAAGTACTACTTCATTGGTTTATACTTTAGTATCTAAGATCATGTTGTGTTAATTAATTATATAATTAATAATCTTTTTAATTTTAGATAGTGAGCCCTATATATCATATGGTAGTGGACCCACTTTTTAATTGTAAAAAATTTATATATAATGTCATGTTAATATTAATGTGACATTTAACTGACAAAATTTTAATCATATCAAAATTTTCATCTAATTATAGTTTGTTCTGCATCCTTTGGAAATGATAGGGTTCACATTGAATACTTCGAAACGTTTAGATCCAACTTGTACTTTAGTGTAAACGATGATGTTTAAAAATGCACTTTTAGTTATGATTTATTCAATAAGATGGTATTTAGTTCCTTTACGCTTAAAGTGAGTCCCACTAAATCTCATAATGGACATGTTCAATCATTTAAAATTAGACATTAGAAACAATCGATGTTTAGTTAATCATATTACTAAATTAACTTAAGACATGACACATTTTATTTAGATAAGTTATATTTAAAATTATGAACCTTAATTGATTTACAATATTAATTAGAGTTATCACTCCCTTATGTAAATTTGGCCTTTGACAAATTAATATTATGATGAGGCAATTATTAATGTATTAAAATTACAAAATAAAACCAAAATCATTTAACCAATACCTTAAATCCTAATATACTATACACCATTATTTCTTCTTCTTCTACTTCATGAGGGCCACCAACTAGCCTAAGTAGAGACTAACCCACATATACCAAGAGTTATAGAAAGTGTTAGCTTCAATATATGCAATTGTTATGATAAGTTTGTCACAATAGTTGCTACAAGCAAATTTTCATGTTTATGTACCTTTTAATCTTGCATATATTTTGTTTCAATTTTTTAGGGATCATTTTTTGAAAAAGAAATAAGTCTTCTTCCTACTACCAATCCTTCCTTTTATCATCATAAAAATAGTAACTTAAGCAAAGACCAATCCACTAATACCAAGAATTATTACATGATTGATAAATGGTTAAGACTCAATATATGTAATTGCTATAATAAGTCTGTCACATTAGTTGCTATTGCTATGAACCTCATGATTATATCACCTTTAATCTTGTCTATATTTGTTTCACTTCCTTTGAGTCTTTCTTTAAAGAAGAAATAAGTCTTCCCTCTACTACTAACCCTTCTTTATCACATTAAAATTAATAAAAATGAAAATTACATATCCCAAAACCTCGTCAAAAGTTGAAATCAAACTCACCTTCATGCCAAAAACATATCGACAATTATGATTCTTGATAACCCAAGAAAGTGGTCAAAAATAAGACAAACTATATCTCCAGCACTAGAAAAAATAATCAATAACTTAAAATATGGGCTCAAACTATAACTTCTTCTCAAATTATTGAAGCTTGTGAGCAACCTGCCAATACTAAAATCTCTTTTTCAAATTCATGAATCAACCTCGCAACTGTTGAGTTTATGTTCAAGGTCAGGGTTATGACTTATTGAAGCTTGTGAGCAATCTGCCAATACTAAAATCTCTTTTTCAAAGTCATGAATCAACCTCGCAACTCTTGAGTTTATGTTCAAGGTCAGGGTTATGACTTCAACGTACCAAGGTACAAGTTTAGGGCTTAAGATACGAGTTAATTTAATTTTAAAAGATTTGTAATGATTTAATAATTGTTATGCTAGAGTATTGATGAGAAAAAATTCAAGTTTGTATGATAAACCATGTTAGTACAATTAATTATAAAATTAATAATAAGCTAATTTTAAAATAAATTAAAATTTATGCATTTAATTACTGATTGGAGTAGTTCACAATTAAAATATGTTTAAAATTTTAATTTTAATTTATCCTTTTCGCTTTCTAGTATTTAGCAACTTAGGTAAATAGGCAACAAAAAAAGCATATTCATGCTACAAAGATAGACATACAAAGGTCTAAGTGTTCCAAAGTAATGAGATATGAAATGAATAAAATGGCATGTTGGAAATTGTCAGCTAAAATGTCATAGGACAACATCCTACAATGATCTTCTCCATAAAAAGAAATACATGGACAACTTAGGAGATACCATATGATGGAGCTTGTCAAACCTTTTTGATGAAGAAATTAAATAGTATCCTATAAGGAAAAGGAAATTTTATTGACAATATTCTCATGTATACATCTTCGCTTTTGCTCCTCTAAAATATTGTATCCTTTCGGTAGCATTTAGTGTCTGTCGATTCATTATTAACTTTTTAGGAATTAATGTGTAAGGAATTGACAGATTCAATAGAACAAGGTCATTCGATGATAGAGGATGAAGTGTTCGACAAAGTCTTAGGCATTAGATTATATTACGTTGTTGGCATGGGAGTTGAGCCTCGACCACAAAGGAAGACTTTGGTCAAAACGAGTCTTCGAGATAAACTAAAGGAGTCGAAGAAGGTTAATCAGGAGTTATAGTCTCAAGTCAATGAATTGCATAAAGAAGTTGAACAAATGCAGGATCAACTAACTGCCGAAGTCGAACAACAAAGAATTAAATTTGAACAACAAAAAATGTTTTTGAAACTTTTATGTTCTACACATAATATCCGTTTAGGTTAGATATATGTACTCATATTGACATATTATATACTTATGACTATTTACTATAGACTTATGACGTACTTTTGATATTAATCAGTGTATTATGACATGTTTACAAATTGCAATTAAATAATACATTTTCTGCAAGTATGAAATTTTTGTGATACATGAATAATTATTAAAATTAATGATATACTAAAAATTGAGGAATTATTAGATAAAAAAATTCATAAATAATATTGAATAGTTATTAAAAAATTATATTTATTAAAATTAAAAATTATTAAATTAAAATGATTTTCAAAAATGAAAAAAATAATAATTAAAAAATACTATCAGCGATGTTTTTTATCGAAACTTCGTGGAAAGTCGCATTTCGCGACATTCCCAAAAAAGTCACGACCACATTCCGTGATATTTTTTGTGACGTTTTTTAAAACATCAGATATTGTATTCTGTGACTTTTTTGAGATTATGTAACATTTTTTAAACGTCGCAAATTGTTCTGTTTTCTTGTAGTGTGAGATGAATGAGTTGAAGGAAAGAGGCAACACCTCATCGCAACAATCAGATCATCCACCTTCACCAACTGTATAACTTAGATTTATAATAGTTTGGTACTTAAATGAATTTTATTTGATGTTTTGCTACCCTTATGTTTTTTTTTATAAATTCTTAATTTACATTAATAACATACACTTTCAAGAAACTTATAGTTGTACGTTATAATTTTTATATTATAGTACCAATCGTGATAATTGTACTTATTATGATGGAGTTTTTTTAGATAAATTACCAAAAAAATAGTACTATAGGTAAATTTTTTTGACAAGATTACAATTTTTGTCAATGAATTTTTCAATAGAATGTAATTTATTGACAGAAATACAAATTCCATCACTACTTACAGAATTAACATTTATGATGGAATTAAAATTCCCCTAAGGTAATTTTTTTGATAGAATATAACATTTTGTCGGGAAATTGTCTTTTCTTGTTTATCTATCCTCCCTCTCCAATCATCATATTTGTCCTCGTTTTGGAATCATTATTTATATCCTAGCTGGTTGCTTCTTATAATTTTTCATCATTTTTTTTTCTCATTGTACGTCTCTCCTCCCTCCAACTATCGTCCCTCCTAGTTAGAAAGGTAAGCTTTACACTTTTACATTTCTTTTATGTTTGACTGTGATTTGGATCTAGAAATATAAAGCTTATCTTTCGCTTCTTTTTTTCACCCCTCTAGTAGAAACGTAAATTGTGAGCAAACAGTTAAGCTTTTAAGTTTCCTTCAGTACAATTTTTATTTGGTAAAAACATCGACTTTTTGTTGAGTTTTGTATGGTATATATGTTGAGTTTTGTATGGTATATATATGTTGACTTTTTGATCGCCAAATTTAGCCTTTAATTGAACGATTCAAAGGTCTTTAATTAGCTTTTTCTTGCCTATAAAAAGTGAGGCGCTTGTCCATCTTCTCAGAACAATTCAAAACTCAAAGACAAAAAAGAAATTGCAACAAGAAAAGATGGAGTTGGCAGTAAAAATCCCAGTGGTTTCCTTACTGTTGATATTCTTGGCATCTGCAGTTAATGTCATGGCTACACCACTTGATGTGACAAAATACGGTGCAGTAGCCGATGAGAAGACAGACATGGTTGAGGTAAAATTTTGTTTTTCATATGTCACTCACACGACATTATGTATATATACATACCTTTATATATATATATATGTTTTGCGTGCGAGTGTTATATATGCTTAGTATGGATGGTGCCTTAATTCCTGTGGGTGATTACTTCCAAATGGCAAATGCTGTTGAAACCACTCGTTAAAATATTCCTTCTTCAATCTATTCAGGCTTTAAAAAAAGCTTGGACTGAGGCCTGTGCATCAACAACCCCAAGCACAATTGTGATTCCGCCAGGAACCTACATGTTGGGCAAAATAGAACTTACAGGTCCCTGCAAGGCTCCTATTGAGCTTCAAGTCCAAGGCACCGTGAAAGCCCCCACTGATCCCAGCGTACTCGGTGAAGGTTGGGTTAATGTCAGATATTTGGATCAATTTACCATGTCTGGTAATGGAGTGTTTGATGGCCAAGGTCCAGTTGCATGGCAACAGAATAACTGTCACGAAAATCCTAACTGCAAGTTCCTCACCATTGTAAGTTTACTAGTTTTAAAAATCCATCGGTACTTCTTTGCAAGCAACTAAAAAAAGCTGGTTTCATGTTCTGTTGGTCAGAATTTGAGTTTCAGTTTCGTCAACAATTCACTAATCACCGGCGTGACTACCCTAAATAGCAAGAACTTCCACGTTAATGTCTTGGGATGTTTCAACTTCACCTTCAACAAATTTAACGTCAGTGCACCAGCGGAAAGTCCCAACACAGACGGAATCCATATTGGAAGATCAGATGGGGTCCAAATTATCGATACAACCATTGGCACTGGCGATGATTGTATCTCCTTGGGCGATGGCTGCAAAAATATAAACGTCACGGGTGTAACCTGCGGACCTGGCCATGGCATTAGCATAGGAAGTCTCGGAAAGTACCCAGACGAAGGACCAGTTATTGGGGTTTGGGTGAAGAATTGCACACTAGCCAATACTGATAACGGTGTGAGGATAAAGTCATGGCCAGCATTACATGAAGGTGCCGTCTCTGACGTCCATTTTGAAGATATTATTGTGAATAATGTGAGCAACCCTGTGCTTATAGACCAAGTTTACTGTCCTTGGAACCAATGCAACGACAAGGTATGCTGCTTTCTGTTTGGATAACTAATTAAACTCAGTCATATGGTTAATTACAACTATTCCTTTCAGGCTCCATCAAAAGTCAAGATCAGTGGTGTGGAGTTCAAGAACATCAAAGGAACGTCAAACACCCCACTTGTAGTTAAGCTTTTGTGCAGTAGCGGTATTCCTTGTGAAGGTGTGTCTATGGCTGACATTGACATTTCTTACACTGGAACTCTAGGTCCTGCAAAATCTGAATGCACCAACGTTAAGCCCACTATTACTGGGGCTCTAAATCCGGCCGGATGCTAGATATTCGTAGTAGCAGAATATTTTCGTTTTTCTGTTGCTATGAACCATGAGAATAAACAATTTTCTTCTCTATGTTCTCTAAGAAGAAATCTTAAGCGTAGCTCCCCTTGTAAGTACAGCAATTTCGGAAATGTCTTGAGATTGATGGATGATAATAAAGTTTTATTCGTCTTTTTATAATTTTCTCCTTATTTATGGGTTATTGCATCTCAAAAATTATACCAGTAGATATATTTCGAGTTTTAGCTCATTGTCCTGATCAAGCAATAAACAATGCTTTATACACTTGTAACATATATAAGCCCTTGCTTTCTAAATTCTCATTAAAGATCATGCCACACAAATTGCTGTACTTCTTGTTGGAATATGAACTAAAAGAACATCGGCACACGACTCCTCAAACTAAGGCGGCAAGCATATATGGAATTCATTGACATAACTCTGTTGTTCGGTACTGAAGAGCAATTAATGAAATAAATAAGTAGTTATTTTAAGGATATCCCTTTTCAAATCTAATATACATATAAGAATGATATAAAATTTAATGAAGCTTGATCTTCATGATTTCCATAATCTACATAAAACTTAAAAGATGTTGGGATAATGACCCAAGCCTTCAAGACTTCTACTCTACGTAGATTCCTAATTTTTGTAGATTCCTACTTTGTGTAAGTTTTCTTTCCTTATGTGGCACTATTTCAAATTCCTACTCTGTGTAAGTTTCCTACCCTAAGCGTACGGTCCGAGTATTCACAATACACTGCGGAAAAGACCATACAACAACATGATGTTTAATCGAAAATATCAAGGATGTACGAAAATATCTTGTTGTCGTGGATCGGTTGTTTCTTTTTTGGATTCCAAGACACTTCAAACGCGAATGCCCTCTACCGATATTCACACGAGTATGCACGATCCGGGTTGCGACTGCGGTGTGCTAGCACGTCCTGAAACTATCACTACAAGAAAACAAGGCATTTTGCGACTTTTCTAAAACGTCACAGAATGTCCAAAAAATGTCGCAAAATATATTCTACGACGTTTTAAAAAACGTCACAAATAACGTCGCGAAATGTGGTGTAGGTAAAAGGTTTCCGCGACGTTTTATAAAAAACGTCACAAAAAATGTTGACATTTTGCGACGTTTCAAAAAACGTCACTAAAAAGTTGGACAATCCGCGACGTTTTTAAAAAACGTCTCAGAATCTCTAACATTCCGCGACATTTTTAAAACGTCACAGAATGTAAAGGAATCTATGACGTTTTGTTGGAAACGTCGCGGAAGGTCTTCAGTGACGTTTTTAAAAACGTCGCGAAATGTCTTCCACGACGTTATTATTATTATTTTTTAATTTTTTTGAAAATCATATTAATTTAATAATTTTTAAATTTTAATAATTATTTTTTAAAATACAATTTT
>JANKYF010000004.1:37317264-37331027 GCA_029829435.1 Erythroxylum hondense | reverse complement strand
ATAAAACCACTTGTATTGGAATCAAGGTGGTGAGTACTTATCTGGAGAGTTCTAATAATTTCTAATTGACAGTGGAATTGTTTCCAACTTGTCAGCTTCTCGAACACCTCAACAGAATTTTATAATAGAGAGGAGGAATAGGACTCTATTGGAAATGGTAAGATCGATGATGTCCTACATTAACCTTCCATAATCTTTTTGGAGATATGCCATACAAACGACAACTTATCTTCTTAACTTTGCTCCATCCAAATCAGTGCCTAAAACACCTAGGGAGTTATGGACTGGCTGAGTGCCTTCATTCCGGTACTTAAGGACTTGGGGCTTTGTAGCCTATGTTCTAAGGCTTGAATTCATAAAGATGGAACCAAGGTCAAAAGTATGTTTGTTTGTAGGATATCTTAAGGGTACACAAGGGTACTATTTTTATAGTCCTTAGGATAGGAAGGTATTTGTGTCAAGAAATGTGACCTTTTTGGAGGAAGAATTTAAGAGAAATCACAAAGGAAGAAGTGAAGTAGTACTAAAAGAGTTAGCTATTTCATCCAAACCAAGAGTTGATTTGGATATAGCAGAACAAGATGTCGAAATGGAGTCAAAAGTTGAATAAAAAAGTAGCCTGAAAATCTAGTAGTGCCTAGACATAGTGGGATGGTTATGAGACAACCAGACATGTATCTAGGTCTAAGAGAAGGCATAATTGCTATCTCGAACTAAGAAAAAATGGATCCCATTACTTATACACAGGCTATTAATGATGTTGATGCAGAAAAATGGCTCAAGGCGATGGAATTGGAAATAGATACCATGTACACCAATAAAGTCTGGATCCTTGTAAATCTACCAACAGATGTAAAAGCCATACGGTGTAAATGGATCTATAAAAGGAAAAGAGGATCTAATGGAAATGTAGAGACTTTTAAAGCTATATTGGTAGCTAAAGGCTATACTCAAAAGGAGGCAATAAACTATGAGGAGACTTTTTCTCCAGTTGCCATGCTTAAGTCCATCAGAATTCTTTTGGTCATAACAACCCATTTCAATTATGAAATATAGAAAATAGACATCAAGACCTCATTTCTTAATGGGAATCTTAAGGAGGCCGTTTATATAGCCCAACCAGAAGGATTCATTGAGCCAAGTAATAAACATAAGGTATGCAAATTGCAAAGGTCCATTTATGGCCTTAAGCAAGCATCTAGGTCTTGGAACATTAGGTTTGATAATTCTATCAAGAACTATGGGTTCATACAAAACCTAGATTAGCTTTGTGTCTATAAAAGGATACAAGAAGGCAAGGTTACTTTCCTAATCCTGTATGCCAATGACATTTTGCTTATTGGGAATGATATAGGAATGTTATCTACAGTTAGGGGATGGATGAACGAATAATTCTCAATGAAGGATTTACGAGAGGCTAGCTATTTTCTAGGGATCAAGCTTATAAGAGATCATAAGAACAAACTAGTAGCCTTGTCTCAAATGACCTACATTGAGAACATCCTCAATAAGTTTGCCATGCAAGATTCCAAGAGGGGTTTCACACATATTAGACATGAAATCAAACTTTTAAAGGAGTAAGCAGTTAAAACCCAAGAGAAGGTTGAACGCATGCATAACATTCCATATGCTTTGGCAATTAGAAGTTTAATGTATGCTACGCTTTGCACTAGACCGGATATCTGTCAGTAGATTCCAATCTAATATAGGAATGGAGAATTGGACTACGGTTAAGTGCATAATGAAGTATCTTTATAGGACAAAGAACTTAATGCTTTTTACTCTGGAAGTAACCTTATTCTGATAGGATATACTGTTGGGACCCGTTTTTGAAACCCAACCTCTTACGAACAACAGAAGACTTGAGCGTATCTTCTGATAGGGTTATTTCCATAAACCCTTATTAGGCATCATCCCACAAGGGTGATGTGCCCATGACGATCAAACATCAAAACAAACTTATTACTTTAATGTTGGCCAAGAATCAATGTATATCAATGTCTTACGAGTCCTATGGTTCAAGAATCAAGTTGTTTGACTGTCTAAAGAAAACGTTATAGCCAAAAGAATCTAACATGTGCATGTCTTTACTCATACTGTACATGCTTTGGCACAATTACCATAACGCTCACTACAGGTGTCGGATTGACTTCGATTTTAGACGGTTTGAAAGAAGACTTCTAGATATACAAATTTAATGAGACCTCAAAGTGAGATTCGGCCTAAAAAAGGACAAAAAATGGAGCAAAAGATGACAAAGCAAAAAGTCAAACTAAGACGGTCAAATTAAGACAATACAGAAGTCAAACTAAGATGATACAAAAGTCCAACTAAGACGATACAGAGGTCAAACTAAGACGATATAGAAGTCAAACTACGATGATATAGAGGTCAAACTAAGACGATGCAGAAGTCAAACTAAGACGATATAGAGGTCAAACTAAGATGATACAGGGGTCAAACTAAGACGATACAGAGGTCAAACTAAGAGGATACAGAGGTCAAACTAAGATGATACAGAGGTCAAACTAACATCAATCTCTACAGCTGTCACATACACACATCCTATGCAACATCACAACTTGTAATGCTCATATCTCTCAACTCCGATATCCAAAATTTACCAACTTTATATCTTTGGAAAGCTGGAAAAATCATCTACAATGTCCAAGAAGACAATTTTGCCTAAATCAGCTCACAATAACCCAGAAATATCTCTGAAGTTAGTACACAAATTTTACATTCATGTACTACACCCAATTTTCAACTTCATGACAAAGTTTGAGATTCTTAGAGACAGAATTTAAATTCGATGCCTTCATAAGAAATGTATCCATATATCTCTAGTTTAATCCAAATTAATAATTATCTTGTTTGGAGGACTAGAGAAACCGTTGTGGCTAAAAGACTGAAGCATACTTGGTGAATATTTTCCAGATTAACTACCAATTTGTCTCATAATCTTTCCTTAACAGAACTCATACCAAGATCACCTTTTTCTACTGTATTTTCTTTTCCCTTCATTCTGAACTTCATTTCAAATCAATGTCCTCCATAAAGAAAAAATTATAATCCATGACTAATCATGAATACCAATGACAGAACATACATATATATACCTATTCTTTATCAATTTACTACACAAATATTCCTTTCATTTTACTGCTAACGTTTACCTTAATTCTTTCTATTTCAAAAATTTCTTATCCACCAAAAACACCATAGCAAATCATAAATCTATCCACATCTCTCACGTCCTACTTTACCCTTGCCTATCATCTATTGGTTCAAAAATTTTCATTCATTTGCTCTTTACTCATGACTACTTGCCAAAATTTCTCCTTCAAATAGTTCTATCTTCTATGAAATATTCGGGGTCCAACAATTCTCCCCCCTTTAAAGAATTTCTTCCTCGAAATTCTTACCTGAGTGGTCCACCAAATGGTGGTAACATTTTCTTATGTTTTCCTCATTCTCCTTAGTAACTTCTTTACTCGAATACTTTCTTTCAAATGATCACTGTCAAAAGACTCATCAAGTCTTTCAATCACCTATTTAATCATTCACTTTACTAACAAGTTCCTCATTAGGTTTCAGATTACTCACACTTTCCCCACTTCTTGTGTCTATAACATCCATATAAGATCATATTGATTTCTCTTAACATACTTGACATTTTGCACCCAGTGTACATTCACCTTAGGGAAGGTGGGACTCCTGTAAACATTTTATCCTTTGCTTTATAGTTCACTTATCTATAGTATCAGTGCGCTTTACTCTTATGCTTATCTCATTTTACTCCATACTTTCTATATTGATCACTAACTCCTTTATCTCTTTATTAGGTATACATATTTCTCTTTTTCGATCACAAAGCCTCATCTTCCAATTTAAACTTAGAATTCAGACCCATTTGCAATTCCTTAATAATATTTTCATTTTCTAAATCCTTAATTTGGGATAGACCAAGCCCCACATTCTATGCTTCCTTTTTACTCTAGTTTAGTTTTGAAAATCCCCAAAATTGAGTTTCTGCTTAAGGCATATGATATAATACGCAGCCTTACTTGGAATTTCTCGCATGTACAATCATGGTCTTTCGGTATTTATATTAATCTTCTTGGTCTCATATTCAATTCTTTCAATTCAGTGATTATCTTAACTTTTATGATCTGTACTTATAGATATACATCCTAGATATTCCTTTACATATACTGTCTCCCAACTTCAAAAAAATCACTACCATAGTAGCTCTAAATCATATATCGAATAGTCAACTTATAGGACTTTAGTTGTCTCCATACATATGAAATCACTTTATCCTGCTGCATTGGATTTATCCAAATCTCTTATATAATATCGTTGCATACTATAGAATCTCCAAATCCATACGATATAATTAATATCAGTATAATTCCTTAAAATTTTCATTTCTTTCATTTCTCATACACGTTACACATTTTTCTTCATGTATTCAAATTATTCTTCTTAAATTTTCAAATACTTATTATACATCATCAAATTTCACTTGAATCACTTTTATCTTCAATACCATAATAATATCGGGACATTCGAGTTTCCAAAGTTCCATTTGCCCCTGATTAGTTCTCGTAATTCCTCAAATAACTGATTCCTCATTTCTCACGTTAATTTCAATTTTCCCAAATGACTTCCTTCCTTGAATGCTTTTCTCAATTCATTTGCTTTCCTTTTATATCACACTGAATTATTCTACTGTTTGCTCAATCATACTAATTTCTCCACACATAATTGATTTGTAAACTTAACCTTCTGTGTTAGTAACACATTCATCAAATCTTATTTGTGTCTCTTATACTTAATGTCACCTCATATTCAGAAATCCACTTATATAATTGGCTTCTTTACATCAAACAAAAATGCTTACATTCTCAGTAGTATATTATATCTCTTCTACTTGAGTCTCCATCAGTATTAGGACTCCAATATCATTTATGATTTATTCTTTCATTGATCATTCTTAATATATATACTATCTAATCTGCTTAACGTTATTCCATAAAATTCTTCT
Source organism: Erythroxylum hondense (assembly GCA_029829435.1). Classification (NCBI taxonomy): domain Eukaryota; kingdom Viridiplantae; phylum Streptophyta; class Magnoliopsida; order Malpighiales; family Erythroxylaceae; genus Erythroxylum; species Erythroxylum hondense. Next base: position 37,325,977 of record JANKYF010000004.1, on the reverse strand, counting down.
TCGAAAGGAGATTTCTTGCTACTATCATCTTTACTGTTCATGTAATGTTTATTAATTAAATGTTATCATCATCGCATTATCATCCATCCTTAATACCTCTGGAAGACCCATTTCCATCATTCTTACAGGGGTCATAACATTCTAATTGCCAAACACAATGGATTAGCAAACATAATTACTGTCGCATCTGCTTAGGTGTGTATCATCAGATCATCCCATTTTGTCCACGTATTTATCTCTAACGATTCACAAATTTATATCTTACACGATGGATACTTTGATCTCCATTGATCCTAGATGATATTTTTCTCCTTATCTTCGAATTCATTTCTTATTATAACATCATCAACATTCTCAATCTATTCCTGATTGATCATTATAAGCACTTTCATGTGTTTCCCTAGTTCCTCTTAGACTTTAAACTATGGAAACTCTGGCTAACAAATATCCACTAAGTCATGAATTGCTTCCTATATCATCTCCACACATATATTACATATGTGCTCAATTTTCTCACTTGTGATGATGATCCCATCATCAGATAGGTACTCACAAAGATAATTCAACTTAACTAGTTGAATTTGTACATATGTCGCTATCATTCATCTCATCTTCCAATTATCCTTCATTATATCTTACATATGTATAATGACCATTGGTTCACAATTATAGAAGTATATTCATCATAAAATTCTGATCTCAATTCTACTAACACATTCTTATGTTGGATTGTAACTCTTGTTACAATAACTACACAACCAATTTGGTCCCAATTTCATCTTCTTAAGATCACAACATTTTCAAGTTTCATTGCATTCCACTTGTACACTTTAATCTCATCCTTTCTACTTGTCTCCCTATTTTCCTCAAATAATCTATGATAACATATTCACGTCCATATCATGTTCAAGTACATATTCACAACAAAATTTCTCTCACCATATTCCCTAACATAGTTACCTATACTGGATCTATGTCTACATATCGAACTACACCATATTTCTTATTGCTAAATATCCACAACTTTCCTTTTCTCAAATTCTGACATATCATTTCCCTTCTCATTAGTCTACTTGACACCTATTTCAAAAATGCCCATGTAAGATCCTAATACTGGGCTCTGATACCACAAATGTTATGACCTATTTTCGGAACCCAACCTGTAGAGAAAATCATAATACTTGAGCGTATGATCCTGTAGGGTTATTTCCAAAACACCCTTATTAGGCATCATCCCACAAGGGTGGCGTGCCTATGACAATCAAATATCAAAACAAACTTATTACCGTAATGTTGGATCCTATCTCTGAATGTGAAGTCCAACTCTTGCTGAAAAGTCATAAGACTCTCATATCTTTACTTCATCATACTCTTTAATATATTTCATACAACAAATTTTCATCATTTACATTTCAATACCCTCAAAACAAAAGAGTTTTGCAAAGCTATAATGGCTTTTCAAGCCCCATTACAACATAATCCGAAATCTCAAACTACAAAAGTTACATGAACTACAAATTCTTGTATTTCACAAAGATAACTTAAATTCCAAGATATGCAAAATTTGAAGTAACGTCCTTATTCTCTTGATCACTCGATCTTCTTAACTATCACCTGAGGAGGGGACAGAAAGGAGGTGAGCTCGAAAGCTCGTGGGTAATAGTTTATAATAGAAAAAAGGTAAGCAAAACTTGTGAAGTAATTTCTTCCTTGTCATTTGAAAACGCTTTCATTGAGTTTAAACAAAAACACATGTTTCTAAAAAATTATTGTCTTTTCAAGAAATCAAAATCATAACCAACACAATTTATGCATTTTTCAACGTATTCGAAAATCATGAATTCGTCAACTTGATCAAACATATTATGAGCATATAAGCACATCAGAATGGTTTGTGTGGATCCAAACAGAACGTACTACACATTTCTCATACAGGTCCTATGTAGTCGTGAACAGAACGTACTACGCAATCCCATGTAATGGTCTTACGTAGCCGTGAACTTATGGGAGTCTACGAGGGAGTTCCATGCCACTAGTGAGCAGGCGGGAGAAGCCTTTAGACAAGTGCACTTGACTTTACGTAAGGGACCACCACAAACCCACATAACACATGTATTTCAAAACTTGTAAACTTGTTGCCTAAATTGGCACTTTTCTTGCAAACTTGTTTTTCCCATGCTTGACGTATATCTTGAAAGCCATTCTTGAAAACATGGTTTTTTTTTATAAACATGCATCTTTTCCAAAAAGGGATCACTCAAATCATATAACAAACATATAGCATAATTCACACCCATTTATGAATAATAATGTAGCACATATGATGCAATTGAAAATCAGTAAACTTCTTTGATTTAATGAAAATAGTAATGGCTTATTAACTTAATTAAAAACATGAAACCCACCTGATTTCCTTGCTTATAGGCTTGCTTAGTATGTCTCTTCTCTTTACAAACAACCTAAGGTCTCTAAAGTCATTTCCTGTTGTATCTTTAATGTGTGCTCCGTGAGCTAATCTAACTGAAATAGGTCTCTTCGATCCCTTCGGTTCTTCACCAAATGAAGAGATCCTTAGCTCAAATGGAAGCTTTCTCTTCCTCTATTTTTTTTCTCTTCTTGAACAACCTAAAAATCTTTCTTATAGGCTAAGAAAATTGAAACCCTAGCTTGTTTTCTCTTCTTTCTCTCGTGCTCTTCTTCTCTTTGTATTTCTCTCTCTTTTTTTCATGACATTCTCTCTTTCTCTTTCTTTATACTTTTCTTATTCTCTTCTGCTTCCTTCCATTTATAAGTAAGACAACACTTCTTCTTCCAATTATGCCCTTCCATTTATGCCTTATGTCTTTTACACATAAGTGTCTTGCCAAAAGCTCCCTTGAATATTTTGACATAACACTTTATTCTAGAAGAATCTTCTCTATTGTCTTACGTTTCCAATGACACCAAAATCATTCAATTCGGATCAGTGATTCGAAAGATATACTTCAAACATTTTTGGACTGCTCTTGTCTAAATCAACATACTATGCATAACTCTTATCGAAAATTTAAACCTCTTAGAAACTGAATTTGACTTTAACTTCTTCATATCATTCATAGCTCTGTATCTCTAGTTTATCTTGAAACAATAGTTATCTTATTCGGAGCTCTACTGATCCAGAAATCATCAAAATATTAAAATATGTTTAGTAAAATATCCAATTGATATCCTTACTTTGGTTCAATCCATCCCTTTCAAATCAACACCAAGAGCTGTGACCTTCAATGGAGACGTAAAAACAAAAGAAAATGTTAAGAATCTAAGGGTTCAAGAATCATTACAGTTGGAGGTCGGATAACTAAATTATGGCCGAAGAATCAATCAAGGTTTAGTTCTTAATCATATTGAACTTGTCTTGGGACAGATGGCATAACTCTCACTAGAGATGTTGGATTAAGATTATCTTAGGATAATTTCAAAGATAAATTTGAAATCTACAACTTTGAAGAAGACCTTGATATCAGATTTTTTATCATCTGAAGGGTGAAAATGGATCAGACGATAAGATTAGACGAAGCCAAAGGAAAAAGCAGAAGAATGGAGAAAGTCAGAAAAAGTGGAAAAACTGATATCACTTTCCCTACATATATCATATTAAGATGTTCTTTAAATGGTTCGTAAGAGGACTTCCAGATCTACAACTTTCATGAAGATCTTGAAGACCGATTCTATCTTCTAAAGGATCGAAAATGGAATAGAAGACATAAGATGAACAGTAACCCAGAAGATAGCAAAACACAGAAGAAACGAGAACAGAAGGAGCGAAAGCAGAAGATAGCAAAACACAGGAGAAACGAAATCAGAAGGAGCCAAAGGCAGAAGATAACAAAACACAGAAGAAACGAAATCAGAAGGAGTGAAAGGCAGAAGATAGCAAAACACAAAAGAAATGAAAACCGAAGGAGCGAAAGGTAGAAACTCAGAAGAAGCAAAAGGCAGACGAAGCAAAACTAAGAAAAAGCAAAAAGGCAGAAGAAGACACATCAGCAAAAGACAGAAGAAGACACGTTAGCAAAACAAACAAGAAGACGCGTCAAAAAAACACAGAAGAAGACTCGTCAGCAAAACACAGAAGAAGTAAAACTCAGAAGGAACAAAACCCAGAAGAAGACAAGTCAGCAAAATACAGAAGAAGACGCGTCAACAAAACACAGAAGATAAAAAGGCAGACAATACAAAAGACAGAAGATACAAAAGGTTGACGATACAAAACACAAAATGAACAAAATACAGAAGAAGTTTATGAATAGTAACACAGAAGAGAAGAAGCAAAACTTAGAAGAAGCAAAACTAAGAAGAAGATGACGTTATCACAAAAGAAGCAAAAACATAGAAGAAGCAAAACTAAGAAGAAGCAAAACTTAGACGAAGGAAAACACAGAAGAAGATGATATCATCACAGAAGAAGCAAAAGACAGAAGATATAACTCCTCTCTTGCACATCTCCCTTAAAAGGACCCTGGTTTTCAGCCTAGAAGTCGAAAAATTCTATACTATATATTGCTGGAAAGCTAAAAGAATTATCTACAACTTATTAGTAGACACACTTTCTCTAATCTAGCCTAAATCAGCCTAGATTAATCCAGATTTTCTCTCGAGTACAAAACATAAAATTTCTACATTCATTCATTGTACTGCACTCAATTTTTAACTTCATGACAACTTGAGATTCTTAAAGACCGAATTTAAATTCAATATCTTCCTAAGAAATGTAGCCACAGGTTTATAGTTTAATCTAAATTAAGAATCATCTCGTTTGGATAACTAGAGAAGAAGTTGTGGCTAAAGGACTGAAACTTGCTCCTTGAACAATTTTCCAGATCTAACACCCATTTTGTTTTAGAATCTTTCCTTAACACAAATCATACTAAGATCACCTTTCTTACTTCATTTACTCCTTATTCTCAACTCCATTTCAAATCAATATCACATAAAGAAAATTTATAGTCCATGACTAATCATGAACACCAATAACAGAATGTACGCATGTGCACATATTCCTCACCATCTTACTCCATAAGTGCAACTTCATTTTTGCTTCTAACTTTCACCTCAATTCTTCTCACTACAAAAATCTTTTATCGACCAGAAACACTAAAACAAAAACTTGGACGTATCTACATTTCTCATTCGCTACTTTACCCTTGCCTATTATTTCTTGGTTCAGGAATTTTCATTCATTTGCTCTTTACTCATGACTATTTGTCAAAATTTCTCCTTCAACTAGTTCTACATTTGGGGTTCAACAATTCTCCCCCTCTTTAAATAATTTTTTCCTCGAAATTCTTACCGAAGTGGTCAACCAAATGGAGGTAACATTTGTCTTATGTTTTCCTCATTCTCCTTAGTAACTTCTTCACTTAAATACTTTCTTTCATATAATCACTGTCAAAAGACTCATCAAGTATTTCAATCACCTATTTAATCATTCACTTTCCTAATGAGTTCCTCATTAGGTTTCAGATTACTAACATTTTCCCCACTTTCTATGTTGATAACACCCATATCAGATCTTAATGATTTCTCTTAACATACTTGACATTTTGCTCTTAATCTAAGCACACCTTGGGGGAGGTGATACTCTTATAAGCATTTCATCCTTTGCTTCATAGTAGATATCATAAGACTTGAGCAAATCTTTACTACAGCATACCTATTGTGAATATCATAATACTTGTGCATATGATCCTATAGGGTTATTTTCAAAAACCCTTATTAGGCATCATCCCACAAGGGTGGCGTGCCCATGACAATCAAATATCGAAACAAACTTATTACCTTAATGTTGGAGCCTATCTCTGAATGTGAAGTCCAACTCTTGCTAAACAATCATAAGACTCTCATATCTTTACTTCGTCATACATCTTTAATACATTACTTACAACTAATATCATCATTCATATTTCATTATCCTAAAAAAAAAAGGGTCTTACAAGCCACAATACATAATAATCCGAGAATCTCATAATACAGAAGTTACAAGAACTACAAATTTTCATAAATGCAACTAAACCCTCCTGGTTACAAAATCTAGTTTGAAATACAAAATAGCAAATTTAGAGAATCTCCTTTAGACTCTTGCTTGCTTGACTTCTTAACTATCACCTAAGGAGAGATAGAGAGGGGGTGAGCTTGAAAGCTCATGGGTAACAGTTTATAATAGAAGAAAGATAAGCAAAACTTTTGAAATAATTTCTTCCTTGTCATTTGAAAACGCTTTCATTGAATTTAAAAAAACACATGTTTCTCAAAAATTCTTATCTTGTCAAGAAATCAAATTCATAACCAATACAGTTTATGCACTTTTTCAACTTATTCGAAAAACCATGAATGCGTCAACTTGATCAAACATAGCATGAGTACATAAGCACATCAGAATGGTTTGGGTGGATTCAAACAGAACGTACTACACATTTCCCATATGGGTCCTGTGTAGCCGTAAACAGAACGTACTACGAAATCCCATGAAATGGTCTTACATAGCCATGAACTTATGGGAGTCCGCGAGGGAGCTCCATGTCACTAGCGGATAGGCGGGAGAAGCCTTTAGACAAGTGCACTTGACTTTACTTAGGAACCACCACAAATCCACATAACACATGTGTTTCATGTCTTGTAAACTTGTTGCCCAAACTGGCACTTTTCTTGAAAACTTGCTTTACACGTGCTTGACGTATATCTTGAAAGCCATTCTTGAAAACATGGTTTTATAAACATGCATCTTTTCCAAAAAGGCATCACTCAAATCATGTAATAAACATATAGTAGAATTCACACCCATTTATGGACAATAATGTAGCACTTATGATGCAATTGAAAATCAGAAAACTTCTTTGATTTAAAGAAAACAGTAATGGCTTATTAGCTTGATTATGAACATGAAATCTACCTGATTTCCTTACTTATAGGCTTGCTCAGAATGTCTCTTCTCTTTGCCAACTACCTGAAGTCTCTAAGGCTCTTTCCTGTTGTATCTTTAATGTGTACTCTATGAGCTAATCTAACAGAAATAGGTCTCTTCGATCCCTCGGGTTCTTCACCAAATGAAGAGATCCTTGGCTCAAATGAAAGCTCTTTTCTTCCTCTGCCTTTTTCTCTTCTTGAACAACTTCAAAATCTTTCTTACAGGCTAAGGAAATTGAAACCCTAGCTTGGTTTCTCTTCTCTCTCACACTCTCTTCTTCTCTTTGTATTTCTCTCTCTTTTTCTTGACTTTCCCTTTTATCTTTTTTTCTCCTTTTTCTTATTCTCTTATGCTTCCTTCCATTTATAGGCAAGACAACACTTCTTCTTCCAATTATGCCCTTTCATTTTTGCCTTATGTCTTTTACACGCAAGTGTCTTGAATATTCTGACATAACACTTTATTCTAGAAGAACCTTCTCTATTGTCTTACGTTTCCAATGAAACCCAAAATCATTCCACTTGATTCAGTGATTTAAAAGATACACTTCAAACCTTTTTGGACTGCTCTTGTCCAAATCAGCATACTATGCACAACTCCTATTGGAAATTTAAACCTCTTAGAAACTACATTTGACTTCAACTTCTTCATACCATTTGTAGCTCCGTGTATCTAGCTTATCTTGAAACAAGAATCATCTTATCCGAAGCTTTACTGATCCAGAAATCATCAAAATATTGAGGTATGCTTAGTAAAATATTCAATTGTTATCCTTTCTTGGTTCACTCCATCCTTTTCCAAATCAACACCAAGAGCTATGACCTTCAATGGAGACGCAAATAGAAAACGTTAGGAATCCAAGAGTTCATGAATCACTTCATTTAACTTTGAAACTTACAACTTTGAAGAAGACCTTGAGGTCAGATTTTTATCATCTGAAGGGTCAAAATGGATCAGACGATAGGATTTGACGCAGCCAAAGGAAAAATAGACAAATGGAAAAAGACAAAAGAAGTGGAAAAATTGCTATAACTTTTCCTACAGATATCGGAGTTAGGTTTCCTTTATATGGTTCAAAAGAAGATTTCAAGCTCTACAACTTTCATGAAGACCTTCAAAACAAATTCTATCTTCTGAAGGATTAATAAATGGACCAGAAGATATAAGATGAACAGTAACCCAGAAGATAGCAAAACACAGGCGAAGTGAAAACAGAAGAAGCGAAAGGCAGAAGATAACAAAACACATAAGAAACGAAAACAGAAGAAGAGAAAGGTAGAAACTTAGATGGAGCAAAAGGCAGACGAAGTAAAACTCAAAAGATGCAAAAGTCAGAAGAAGCAAATCAGCAAAACACAGAAGATAGCAAAAGACAGAAGAAGTTTATAAATAGTAACCCCGAAGAAGTTTATAAACAGTAACCCAGAAGGAGCAAAACCTAGAAGAAGACACGTCAGCAAAACACAGAAGATGACGAGTCAGTAAAACACAGAAGAAGCAAAACACAGACGATAGCAAAAGGCAGATGATAGCAAAAAGTAGACGATAGCAAAAGGCATAAGATACAAAAGGTAAACGATACCAAAAGGCAAACGATAGCAAATGTTAGACCCCAAACTTTCCTTGGAAGCTAGAACTCTTAAATGAGGAATTGTTGGTGATTCTTCATGTGTATAGAAAAAGAGAATTTTTTAATTTGAAATAAAGTAGAAAAGATTGATTGAATCAAAGTGAGAGGATCGGTAAATAGAGTATGAGTTGGATATTTTA
>JANKYF010000004.1:36896636-36908741 GCA_029829435.1 Erythroxylum hondense | reverse complement strand
ATTGTAACTTTCCCTACTGTCGAGTGTTTTAAGAAGAGAGTATGATCTCCTTGGTTTTGTTTATGGTCAATACCAAGCATTATTTTTGCAAACTTTCCAAACTAGGCTCATGGTGATTGCTTAAGCCTATAAAGTGCTTTTTAAAACTTGCACACATGGTTATCTTTAAAATATTTCTTAAAACTTGGTAAAGGCTCCATGTATACCTCTTCTTAAATATCACCATGTAAAAAAGCATTTTTGACATTAAATTGTTGTAAACACCTATTTAAATTAGCATCTAAAGATAAAAGAATGTGGACTATGTTCATCTTAGCTAACGGAGCAAATGTCTCTTGATAGTCTGCTTCATATGTTTGAGTGTACCCTTTGGCTATTAACCTAACCTTGTATCTCTCTATGGATCCATTTGCTTTACACTTGATTTTATAATCCTATTTAAATCCTATTAATTTCTTTTCTTTTGGATGATTAACAATTTCCCATGCATTAATTTTATTAAGTGCACTCATTTTCTCATTGATGGCAAGTTTCCAATTCTCATATCTAAGTGCCTCATTGAAGTTTTAGGGAATATAATTGTATCTAAATTAGTGAGAAAATAGTGGTGTTTATGTGAGATTTTATTTGAAGAAACAAATTGGGAAATAGGGTATTGAGTGTAATTTCTAACTCCTTTCCTAACAGCTATAAGAACATCTAAATCAACAATCAATGGGGACGGTAATTCCTACAGTGTACTTGATTCCAAAGTCAAATATTGAACTTGCAATTGAGTAGAATTGGGCTCTTTTCTGCTTAAGTAAACCAAGATAGGTTTTTTTGTTGGTTGTATAATTTGGGTTGATTCTAGTGTGTTAAGAGGCTATTCATATGGCTGATCAAGTGGCAGTGTAGGTGGTGAGTTTAAATTTTTAAATTGAACAATTTTAGGTTGACCAATAACCTATAAACTAGGGAAATATAGCTCATGTACTTTATCTTTAGTCGCACTCTCCCCTTGATGATGAGAACCTGAATAGAAAGGTTGTTTTTTTTTTAATAAAAGTAACATCTATTGAAATGAAAATTTTAATAAAAGTAGGATGATAGTACTTGAAGCCCTTTCTTGTGGAAAAGTAACCAATAAAGATGCATTTTAGTGCTCTTGGATCAAGTTGTCCTTGGTTAATGTTATAAATATGAAAAAAAAATCACACAACTAAGTACTCTTGGGGGTAATTTGGAATCTATTTGTGAATTTGCATAATATTTATGAAATAGACTTATTGGACTCTTGAAACTAAAAACTTTAGAGGGCATCCTATTTATCAAGTGGGCTATATTAAAGACAGATTCCCCTTAATAAGATTTGGGAAAATGATTTTGAAAAAACAATGTTTATGTAATTTCTAAGAGGTGTTCATTTTTCCTCTCAACTATCTCATTCTGTTTGTGGTGTGTTAACACAAGATGAGTAATGAACAATTCCTTCTTTTCGAAGGAAAGATGTCTGATTTTGGTCGAAGTAATCTCTTCCATTATCACTTCATAAATTTTTTATTCTTACTCTAAATTAAATTTTTATTATTTGGAAACTCATGGAAAATTTTCCCTAACTTTAGATTTGTTTTTCATTAAATATACCCAATTACTCTGGTACGATCATCTATAAAAGTAACAAACCACCTTGTCCCCGTGAATCTAGAAGACCTCGTATATCATATTGGATTAGTGAAAAAGGAACCATACTTTTAGTACTACTCAATGGATAAGAAGCACACTTGTGTTTAGTAAGTTCACACACATCACAATGCAAACTACTCATTTCAACATTTTTGAATAACAATGGGAACATAGTTTTAAGCAAACTAAATGGTGGATGACTAAGACGATAATGGTGAGGCCAAATGTCTGCTTTATTGATAGAATAGCTAGATAGATAAGACTTTAAAAGGAAGCAGTTTTGGTTTTACTCAGTATCAAGAATATAGAGCCCATTCCTTTCCTTTGCAAGCCTAATCATCTTCCTCGAGATTATATCCTTTAAAATACAATTTGTGGGATGGAAAGTCACTTTGCAATTCAAGTCACATGTAATTTGTTTTATAGACAAAAGATTGACGGCTAATTTAGGACTATGTAGGACATCTTTTAACAAAAATTGTGGAACTAAGAGGAATAATTCCCTGACCTACAACAGTAGTAAAATTTCCATATGCAATTTTGATCTTTTGTTGCAAGGACAAGGTTTATATGAGGTAAAAGACTGATGTGAGAAAACCATATGGCCAGTAGCACTCGAATCTGTAATCTAAGTATAATTTTAGATAGGGAAAGGGGCACTAAGAACATAAGAATTAGAGGACTTAGTTGAATGAGCCAAAGAGCAAGAGATTTCGGGTTTCTCAACTAATTTCCACATGGATTTTAACTTTTCTATCTCGCCCCTATCTTGATTTGGTTGTTCACTAAGAACAACTTCAGCATTTGTCATGTGTGCTTGTCCTCTAGACTATCTACCATGATTACCTCCCGTTCCCCAGCATTGGAAGACTTTCCATGGAGTTTCCAGCAATTATCTTTAGTGTGATACGCCTTCTTACATTAAGTGCATCAGACCCCTTCTTGGTTGGGTTGTTTCTCTCTTTTATTGACCTCAGCTATAACCATCATTTGTGGAGTTTATTCAATTATCAATCATCACTCCTTGATGGCTCTCCTCTACCTGTATTATAGAAAAAACAACCTCAAAAGATGGGAGAACTTCTTTTCCGAGAACCTAAACTCAAACTTGATCAAAATCTAGGTTAAGGACTGCTAGAAATTCAAAAATTCTCTCTCTTTCCATAAACTTTGGTAGCATTGCAACATCTTCTCTACACTCCATTTTAACAGCTTGACAGTAATCTAAATCATGCCACAAGCTTTTCATAGTACTATAGTACTCAATGGCCGGAAGATTACCTTGCTTTGTGGCACTGCTTTTGCTTCAAATCTTATAAATTACTACAACATCTTGCATTTTTTAATAGGTTTGACAAATGGTTTCCTAAATTTCTTTTGCAGTTGTTAAAAACATATAGGTTCAGCTCACTTCAAGTGTCATACAGTTCCACAACCATGACATGATCACGAAATCTTCTTCATCCCATTTTGCAAACGTTCCATCTTTAGCAGAAGGTACAATTCCCATAAGATGACTCAATTTACCCTTTCCTTTGAGAAAGGTTTTAACCACTTGATACCATTGAAGATAATATTGGCCATTGAGCCTATGAGAAGATTGCATGTGTTGTAATTCTTCTTTTTGACTGAACTGATGTTTCCACCTCATCATTAGTACTAATAATAGTAGATTGACTCTCATATGAATATGACATTATGAGAAACTAAAAATAGAATTAAGTGAAGAAGAATTGAAAGACGTTCGGCAACTAGTATCCAAGATTCAGAGGAGGGGTTTTTTTTAATATTTAAAAGTGTCGTAGAAAGGCTTTGATACCATGAACATAAACTAATATTCTTCATTACTTTCTCCATATACTGAATACACTAATATATAAAGAGTCATTTATCCTATTTTAGAAAAACAAACTAATTCCTACACATTAGTCATTGACTAAGAAAATTATAATCAGCCTAAATAAATGAAAGATTAAAATAAGCCTAAATTAGTAAATCAGAATCATAGCTATTAATAAGTTATTTACAACTATATCAAATCTTTTAGAAGATCAAATATTCTGATTTTCTAACATTGTCCTTTTTTTGTTTCCTTTTTAGTTTGTAAAGAAACAATGGAGATCAGTCATCAGTGCCTTTACCTTTTTTGATGTTGGGATGAATAATGCTTCAGCCACAGTTGTTTTAGCATATTATTTTCAACAAGATATCATGCGCACAGGGCCTCGTGCTAGACTGGCTTTTTTGTGTATTTCCCCAATTTAGAATTATCTGTAGGTAAATAAAATTTGAATTCTCATGCATTTATTATAAGTTCTCCTCCCTCCAAAATGGATATTTTCCTTGCGTATGTTTCAAGTTTCTTTTGAAAGCTTTCTTCTCAGCAATGAATCAAAGAGTCAGGAATGAAACAAGGAGAAGAATTCCAACAAGGAGTTTTTTGGCCTTGCAGAGCAACAGCAACAAAGGCTATTTGTTGACAAGTATACCATTTGAAACTCTCTAGTCATGCTTGTGATGCATGCAGTTCACATATGCTTATTCAATATAGGCCTCAAAGCAAGCTTTACGTAGCATTCATAGACGACACTGCACCACAATTAGTTGGGCCAAGTTGTCTCTTTTGTTTCCTGGAAATTTGCACGTGCAACTTTGATTTTGTGAATGATGTGCCCCTCCCACGACGTTATGAGTGGCAAGAAATTCAATAACCAGCTTAAGGACATACTGTACTCTCTCACCATTCTACACTTATCACTTCTCTTTCTTCTTTGCCCTTTATTTGCTTAGATCACGTTGAGTTTATGGCCCAAAATCTTCCTAGGACTTTGGACTCTCTTTACCTATCTAAGTCTTCTTTAGACAGCATTTCCCTTTTTATCTGATGACTGCATGTTTGCTAATTAACCTTTTTGTTTGTCTTCTCGAACTCCAAACATAAACACCGTCTGCCTGAAACTGCCAACTTTGTTCAAACAGAGAATGACCCTCGAGTCCAGATACCTTTCTTTTGAACTGGCAAAAATGTCCACTCCTTTAATTTAGATGAAATCTACAACCTATTATCTTGCTTCCGCCTTCATCTTGTGCTTTGCTTTGAGACTAATAAATATGTATTTCTATGTACCTCCGAAGCCAAGATCTCGAGATATCTCTTACAAGTTTGAAAGATCTTCAAAGACAAATATCAAACAGGCCATGTTTCTTGTATAACAAACTTTAGCCCTTTCTTGATGAATAAACATATCCGGTAGATCCTGTTGGTTGGAAAATCGCACAGAGCAATCAGATTATGGCCCGCATCCTTTTCTTTTTAAAGAACGTAAGAACATGCTTTGTCCATAGACTTCAAAACAGACTTTGCCATCCGTGTACGAGATTTATGTAAGAATTTAGTTATACCTCAAGTCCTACATCCACTTTCCACCAGTTGGATCTAAGACTGTCAAGCATATTTTACCAATCCAATGATCAAATAAGTTGCTGATTAACATTTTCCCGCAGAAAAAGGATCAATTTACAGGATGGATTCTGAATTCTACAACGAAAGATTGCGTTAGCAATGATAAAAGGCTATGACTCTTCACAATTTTTATCAGAACAGGCATGGACGTTGCATCACAGCACACCATTATCTTTTGATTACACCAATCACACCGTTATATCCAAGGGTTTGCCACGGTTCAGTTTATAAGCTTTTAGATGATATCACAATCCCATCAGAAGGATGAAGGTTAAGCTAGTTTCAAGCTAACTTACTTTTAAGAAATTGTGCAGTACAGACCAGGCCATATATACGCTAGAATAGCCAGTAATATTATCAAAAGCTGCACCTATTAAACTTTAAAAGGTGAAGCATTCAAGTAGTTAGTAATAATTCCCGGGACAACTGATGTTCAATATTTTTCCTTTCATCTGTTCTCTAAAAGTAAAATAAACACAATTCAGATTCATGTTTCCAGTTTCCACGTAAAAAATTTCCAAAACATACCCACCACTAAACAGTTAATTCAGGAAATGAGGCCTATAATCCCACAACTATTTTGACAGACTTTACAACAGAGAAAGCAGCCACGAGCAATGATAGAATTGCTGATGAAATTTATTAGAGTTTCTATTGCTCTGCAGGAGCACCAAAACTTGGAGGAAAATGTGGCGCCAAGCTGCTAGATGTCACTAAATTGAAGAAGTTAGAAATTTGATATCTTGACATCTTCAATACAATTTATCAAACCTGCCATTTTACAACAGCTATAATCACTTCTATTAGATAGATTTTATGAGTCCTTAACAATAAATTAATCCAACAAAAAGCAAAAATTACTTTTAAGTTATATTTGTGGGAAAACATGATTATTTTAGGATTTTTGTATCCTTTTAAGATTTCTTATTTAGTTAGAATATCCCATGATAATGGAGTATGATTATTTTTGTTTTGTTATTTAGTTGAGATATCCCATGCTCATCGAATCTGACTAATTTTGTTTTCCTTTTAGTTATTAAGGTAACTTGTATATAATTGACCCTCTTGTACACTTGTAAACAATGTACTGCAGAAAATACTTTTTCAATCTCAAAGTTTTATCATGGTATAAAAGCTGTAAAGCTTTGAATTCTTGGAAAAAATTGAAGTGTCTAACCTTTATTGTCGACAGTCTTATGATTCTGACTAGCGTTTATTCCTGGTGGTTTTTTTCTTTAAGCAACCAACCTTAGTTGCCTAGAGATCATTTCTTTCCCTTGAAGATGTCAGAGATAGTAGAGACAACCACTACAGAACAATCGGAGTAGACTATTCAGTATCAACATCTCAATGAATTGCAAAATCCACATTGCATACAAGTTGAGTGAATGAAATTACTTTAAACGGTCTCAACTTGTTCGCACCATACTACAAGGGAAAGGAAGATCAACAATCTCACAGGTATAAAGCCAAAATAAGAGGGTCCTTGGTTTAAAGTATGTGATGAAGAAGACTACATAATTATGGCATGGCTATGGAACTCTATGATGCCAGATATTAGTGACACGTATCTTCTTGGACACCTTTAAGGATACTTGGGATGCACTCCAATAAAGGTGTTTTAAGGCTTGAGACACAGCCCAAGTGTACGAGGAAAAGATAAAAACAAGGGAGTATGACAGTTACAAAATATATCAATAAGTTGAATCCTTGTGGAAGGAACTGGACCACCACAGAGTTTTAAAAACTAAATTTCCTGAAGATGCCACCATTTTGAAAAGCTTTATTAAGAAATATATTATCTATGATTTTTTGGTTGGATTTAATTCATAATTTAACCAAGTGAAAAATCTAAATCTTGGCAAGCAAGAAGTTCTATGTTTTAATGAGGTTATGGCCTTAATTTGTGGAGAAGAAAGTCGAAGAAACCTAATGCTTGAACCATAAAACATGAACATCTACTATGGTGGCTAAAGGTGGCGATCATTTAGTCATAAATTCTGAAAAGCCCAAAACTGTGATAATCTATGGTGTATTTACTGTAAGAAGGCACGCCATACCAGTGAAAAAGTGTTGGAAGCTTTACGGAAAACCTCCAAGCTGAAAGTGGGAATAGAGAGGAGATCAACCAAGAAAAGATTGTCAGGCCCATCTTGCTGAAATTCAACTAAACGAAGAAACACCTCAGAAATCTAGTAATCTTGACCAAGAAGATGTCGGGAGGGTAAGATCTCTTATTGACAACCTCAACAAACCTTCAGGTACCTGTTTTTGGCATATTAAAGTGAGTTTCCACACTTTACTGGATTAAATATCCCAGGAACAACTTTCGCCAACTCTTGCATTATGGATTCAGGAGCTATTGACCATATAACCCACTCACCAAACCCCTTTTTAAAAAAAATCATCATGTCCAAGCAGGTAAAGCAAGTTATAAGAAAAAAAATGACTTCTTTCGATTATAGAGAAGTTGGAGGAGGTGGAAATAGATTATTTTTCAAAAACAAAGGTCCTTAAATATGTATCTGGATAGGCATTCAAAGTTACAAAGGTAAGTGTACATAAACAAAACCGATAATCAATAATAGCTATCATTAAATAATCGTGAAAATTTTCATAAGGTGAAAAACAATGGAAAGAGAATCATAGAAAGATGGCCCCTACTACATTAACCAACGGTTGCCTACAATTTTCTCCTTTCAGAAAAGAGAAAAAAAAACTGATAATGGGTGCCCATGGTGCTATTTAAACAAAAGAAGTTTGAATTATTTTCAACCGGATCGATCACCATGTCACTCCTTTAAGGAACCAAGCTAAGGATTATGAGAAAAAGCAACCCCTTAGATTCTTAGAAGGACATTGAAGGGTCCGAAGAGGACATAAAAAAGGTAAAGTTGCATCTTCTGACACACACTGAAGCCTTTTTCTAGTCATTGGATTCGACTAGAGGGTATTTCCTTAGCTTAAAACCATCGACTAAATAATAAACTCAAATTTTAGATTTTTTCTTTGCAATCAATTTCAAAGTTCATAATTAAAACAAAATTGTAATAAATTAAAAATATGTGTGGGTGAAAATGAATGAAGCAAAGTTGGCACAGAGAAGTGGAACAGAAGATCTGTTCCCTTCTCATGGCGTTAGAAAGAAAATAAAAAGAGAAAATGTAAAGCAATAATAAGTGTTTTAGAGATGATTATGGTCCAGGAATGCTGCTTCTTATATATGCAGCATTAAAATGATTAATCATGATACAACTGCATGTACATGGAAAGCAAATCATTGGCCATCTTCATTACTGGCACCTAATTAAAGCGATAACATAACAATGATAATTTTAAGTTGTAAATCAAAGACCTTGCACATTAATTAACGCACACATATAAGCAAGGCAACATTTGTATAGCATCATGAGCAATCAGCCTTTCATATATATAGATATATATATGTTAGCAGAGTGACTGCTCATGATGTTATATCGTTATATCAGAGGCTATTGCATGTGTGCATTGGTCTGCTTGGTATCTCAGTTCTATCGATACGCTCCTCCGAGAGCAGGTGCCCAGTAGTCTGCTCCATTGTCACTGCCAACGTGAAGTGTGCAAGACACAGGAACCAGACACAACCCTCTATTTCGCAAGTCCTGCAGGGGTTCTTCTTGACAGCCCTAAAATATTGATATTTCAAATGGGATTAATGAAGTGTTAGGTTTGAAAATCTACAGGAAATGAGACGAGAGAAAGATGAACTTTAAGCAGAAGAAAATTTACGGTAGAAGAAGTGTACCGGTTCAGAAGTTGCTTTCCTCTTCAAGCGGTTATCGTTCAAAAGCTGGAAAATTTAAAAAAATAAAAAGAGAGGAAAACCAATTAACATTTCGCAAACTTCATTAATTTGAACTCCAATTTTCTAAGACAGCTTTTAATCGTTGATAAAGCTGAAAACCTTCTTCTTTTAACAAGCTAGAGCTTTTTCTTTTTCTTTTCAAAAATCGAACTTTATTTTCTCCCCAGGCATACAACTTTAAAGAGTCAATGGATCCAAGAAAAGCATACCTGACCAGGGTCCTCTGGGAATATACAATTCCTTTCTCCTTGAACCTACCAAAAAATAACAATCATTAATCAATTACTGCCCAATACACGTATATGTCCACATCTGATCAACGTGTTTTTGTGCATCTGAAAGAGAGAGAGAGAGAGGACAGAAAAATTGAATACATAGTTTGGGAATTGGGAAATTATGGGATAGAATATATGTAGTTCCTTACAGATTGTTGATGTCTCGTGTTTGAGGATCCACTGCCCAAGTAGGGTAAACTGAGAGCCTGTGTTCTTCCACGTAAGGAATAACAGAAGGTGGGAATTGTGAGGACTTGCAATCGCTAAAAGAATGTTAAAGGAACTTTGCGAAATAAACAAAAAAAAAGAAAGAAAGAAGAAAACATGGTTGTTTGCAAAAATGAAAGATGCTAAGAAACGTCACCTCAATTTGGCTTTGAAGGAATCTGATGTATCCTATAGCTTCTAACAAGACAGATGCTGTGTCAGTCTGCATAAAGAAGAAACATCACACCACAAACTTCCAAAGTCATTCCTGCGTCTTCTTTATACCGTAGATGAAAAATAAAAATAGATACAAAAAATCCTAGTTCCACAGGATATTTTAAATAATAAGAAATTGGAGAATAATGTTGGAGCTTTATTCGCGGGGGGAATTTCTTCTTTCTTTTTTTGTGAGATATCTGCATGACCAAAGGTATGGGCCTCATATAGTTAATAACTTCCAGCTTTTAAGCTACCTAGTGTCATTATCAAGATCTAGATTAATTACTGACTGTTTGTTTGGAGCTTATTTACCTTCCCAAATGGAGAGACTAGTTGGTGAAGGGCAGTGATTCTATCACCTAATTTCTCCTTTCTCACCTGCTAAAATCAAAGATGAAAATTGAAGGTTTTCATAGTAGTTTGATTGGAAAGTAAATCTATACTTTTTTGTGGACATAAAGAGACGGCAAAAGAATCATAATGCCCCAAGAAATGGCCATTCAAGAAAGACAATAGTTCACAAGCCCACAGATGTTTGTATTTGTTTGCTTCTGTTGCGCATGTGTATGTTGTATGAGATGAAAGGATTTGTATTGAACAACAGTAGATTACCTTAAATGTAGATTGGTTTGAAGAAGATGGCTGAACCCTAGCTTTTTTAAGTGCCCCACCAGTAGCACTGCTGTTACACTACAAAAATAGTACCAAAAAGAGTTCTGATAAAGCATCAATATAAATAATTATATCAGCTTAATTTTCTCAACCATTCAGGGTTAGACAATGGTTTAATACTATACAAGTTTATATACTTGATGAATAACTAAAAGTATTCTTGAAATGATGGAATTAATTTGGTTATGTAGTTTGATTAATAGATCTGAAAATATGGAACAAATGAAATTGCTATAAGTCGACAAGTTTGCAGAACGTCATACTATGGAGACTTGTGGCTTCAAAATTTATCCATCTCTCAGTGTCATACCTCAGGAGATCGATCTGGCGGTGGATGTCTCCCATCTCCCATGGTAGAGAAATCCAACATGTTACTACTGAAAGTTGTAACACAGGACTTGGGTGATGAAACAGGCATCAGTTGTGACCAAGTAGGATTAGGTGCAGCCTGGAAGTCTTTGTTTGCATGTCCATAAACATAGCTGCTTACAGAATCTACAGGATTTACATTAACTACCGATGCAGCACTTGAAGCATTGTGTAATATTTGATCCTCCCAATTCTCCACCTTCCTTCCTTGAAAGTGATCTATACTGCCCTTATCTTCATCGCCCACAAATCCACCCCTACAAAAATCAATATCATACTTAGGTATTCATTAGGAAAAGAAAAAAAGAAAAGAAAAGAGAGAAAGAAAGAGCATCAATGATTAAGGAGACATGAGAGAGAAAGAGAGTACAAGAGTAATTGGCTCCATGACTCCGGAAGTTGATCCTGGTTTTCATGCCAAGCAGGGACTGAAAGTGAAGAAGGCGAAGACGAAGAGTAAGGAATGAATTGAGGGAAGAGAACCGAAGGAGGCAAGAAAGGAGGGGTTTGTTGGTGGTGGTGGGATGGTGGTGGTCTCATGTTATTGATGCTCCACCAGTTAGGGCTTCCGGTCATCATTTGCTGCACCGGCGAGCTCTGCAGAATACCTCTATTCATTGCTTTCTCAACAAAACCTTGAAGAACTTTCCCAGCTTCCTTATTCTTCACTTTTTCACTCAGGTCTAATGCTATCTACCCTTTTTTGTTCTTTAAGCTTATCGGCTTTTTAAGCTCTTAGACAAGTCTTGGAGGAAAGTTTGAGCAAGTCGTCTTATGTGGGATTGAGCAAATGAGAGAAACATAGTCCTTGTGGTGTAAGAATTTAAATCATGAAGGTTTGAGAACATTTTGTCTTGTTTCCTTCTCTCTCAGTCCACCCTTCTTTTTTCTGTTCCTTTTTTCTTTCTTGCTTTTTTCTCTGCTTTTGCTTTATCTCAAAGTGGGACACAAAAGGTGGTAGCAATTCCCATTGATTAATAAATTAATTTTTAAAATATAAAATAAATATAAGCAATCAAATTGGCTTTGATATAATTACCTTTTAGTGTACCATTCTGGGATGTTATGTGCAACGTGTTTAATTTTTGTCCTGATTCATAATTTTTAGGGTATATAATGTTAGTGGAAATCAAAATTAAAATTGACAAAAAATGTTGATCTGCAGATTTCATAGTGCATAAGATTTACTTTTCAAATACATTAACTAGACTAGAATGAACAATCTATATTTGTCCAAAACTGTCATAGGTTAATTCATTAATTAAGATTAATAAATGGTTTTGTATAGTTGTATTATCTACATTTAATTTAGTAGATTATTATGAATTTCAAACTAATAGAGGTCAATCATAAGAACGAATTTATATGAGGTTCTATAAATGAAAGCATTA